>JAOTQE010064110.1:0-18065 GCA_025631205.1 Nesometra sesokonis
ATATTTTGCAAAGTGACGTCGGCAAGCTGAATTAGTAGGAATATTTTTAATCATGTGGCGCTCTTTCAACCAATCGGGGCAGTTAAATGTTTGATGTTGAATATAATAATGAATAAGATATTGAATGGTAAAATTTTTTCGTTGCTTTCCTAGTCTAGTAGGGCCTAATTGAATAATATTATTTTATTTTTAGAGATGAGTTGAAGAGGAATTACAACTTAAGGCAGTATTGGCTTGAAATAAACATTGATGACCTTAGAAGCTACGATGAAGACCTTGCTGAAAAACTGATGAAACAACCCACAGAGTATCTACCATTGGTACGAGTCCTAACTTTCATTATTATGACCTTTAATTTTGGCCCTAATCTTTGAAATTTTCTTCTAGTTACTGTTTTCATTGCTTCCTTCAGGCCATAATTTTTAAAAAGCCAATCATTATAATTTGTATATTTTCCATTGTTTGATTGGTGTAATCGCAGTCACACCTCCATACCATGGAGGCATAAAAACAATGCCTTCCAAATTGTCATAATGTTAATACCTTACTGACTTGAATATAAGCCCTTCCAACATTTTATTCACATTTTTTAAACTTCGGTAAAAGCCCATCCAGAAATTGACTGATGCTATGTTCAAGGTTAGTAGTCTTTTACCAATGTATATACAGTATCCACATCACACAGGGACTGTGATTCAGTGTAGTGGGCAGTGGTGCCAATTTAAGCTGGCGGCAGGCACAAAACCAACTAAATGATTTTTTTCGTTGGCTAAAATTAGTCTATGGGATCTCCAGAATTTATAGCGATGGGCTTTCAGCAGTTAACAAATTTAATTTAAGTTTCAGCATATTTCAATCTCTAATATGTATTTATGGTCATTATAGTGAATCCCATCTATAAGTTTCCACCTTTCACATTTTCAAAGTGACACCCATGAGTGGGCATACTAAGGTCACTAGGGCACTTTTTAAATACTTAGCTGCTACCTTCTGTAGGCCTATCCTAATTTAGAACTTGTTAAAAGACTGCTGTTTAATACGGTATGTTATTTTTCTTAGCTGGAAGAAGGAGCAAAGGAGATTGCTGATGAAGTCACCCATCCTCGACCAGAGGGTGAGGAGACCATCCAAGACATCCAGGTCATGTTATCATCTGATGCCAACCCAAGCCCAATACGTCACTTGAAGGTAAAATATTTCTTTCATTTTTTTAGGTATATAATTACTGAATTTTGTTTCATGAAGTAAATTATTTAATTTAATTAATAATTAAATAACAGTATTTATTTAGAGCACCTTGTCGTGATGAAGCCTTTTGGACAATCTTCTTTCAAGAGCCGTTCTCTATGCGATAAAGTCAAATTAAGTGTCAATCGCCAATCTATATGTAAGGTTATTGTACAGGTAATGAGAGTAAATTATCTTACCCAAGAACACAAACAAGAATTGCACTGGCAGGTCTCAAACTCGGACATTCTTGCACAAAAAAAAATTGATTCCTTGCGCTTGGCCATGCACTAATAATTAAAATTGCAGTATAAAAGTTGTTTATTACCATAATACTTATTTTTTAACGGCTTTCAATTTTTAACAGTCCAATGAAGTATCAAAGGTTGTTAAAATCCCAGGCATCATAATAGCAGCATCAGCTATTCGTGCAAAGGCAACGAAGATCACTATCCAGTGCCGAAGCTGTAGAAATTACATGCCAAACCTTTCTGTCAAACCCGGCCTAGAGGGCTACAGCTTACCAAGACGCTGTAACACGTAAGTCAATTACCACATCAAATGTAGTTGTTTTATTATTACTATGTCCCTTCATAGTGACTGAGAGCAGTACATCACGTTTGTAAAATCCTGGAAGAGTGCCGCTTTGTTCTCCTCAGAATGTTGGGGAGAGCTACAATTTTTAGAAATTACTCTCCTTCGTAATGAAGGACAAAAATTAAATCTCTGCTAAAAAAACACTCCATGTACTAAAACTACATAATTTTTAAGCTTCTATACCAGAGCCAAAAATAGTTCTATGGACTAATTTAAGGAAAGCTGTAAATTTCTCTCCTGGGAGCACGTTCAGGGGAGGGAAGGAGAGCACTCACTCGTACCCTCCTTAACAAATGATGGCCTGCAATAGTCATCCATCTGATCTTCACTTTCATGCTAAGATTCATGCTTTCTTCATTCTAGCCTTTCTTGCTAACTTTCACTCAATTAAAATTGAATTGAATTTTTGAGGTTTTTCATTAAAAAGGTAATAATAGTCAATAAAAATATATGAAAGTGAAAACACTGAATTTGTAAATAATCATCTTAATATTTTAAAATAATGAATGTTCATAGTGACCAGGCTGGACGTCCAGGCTGCCCTGTTGATCCGTTCTTTATCGTTCCTGATAAGTGCCAGTGTGTAGATTTCCAGATACTCAAGCTGCAGGAATCACCTGAAGATGTCCCTAATGGAGAGCTACCACGCCACATGCAGGTTTACTGTGATCGGTATGTTTTTGCCTTTGATATGTCTGTGAGTCAATTTTTCCAAACAGTTAGGGGACTGGGCCTGTAGTCCATAACCAAAATATTGACTTGTTCGCACCTATAAACAATTTGGGTATTACTCATGGCTGCAGATGTAAAAGGATGCGGGAACATGTTTTTGACTGGAGAATAATCCCCAGACCTTTTGATGGAAAACCCAAATTTGTTTTAATAAATTCAAAAGTAACAACTAATTTAATGGGAGTACAGTAAACTCTAAAATACATGTGCATGGCTTATTATTTTCTATTATTTTAGCCAACTCCCTGTCACATTTGCAGTCACATTTTTTGTTTTATTTTTCTTTTCTAGGTACCTGTGTGAGAAAGTAGTTCCGGGAAACCGAGTCACCATTCTAGGTATTTACTCAATCAAGAAATCAAACCCTGTCTCGAAGGTTTGTATTAAAAAACAATTAAAATCAAGTGGGAATTATTATTATTTGTCTTCAGGGCTCAAATTCATTTAACCAAGGCACAAAGGCCATTTACCTCAAGTGCCCTCTCAGTTGGCCTCAGTTACCCCATTAAAGAAACTCTGGCCTTGGTGCCCTTACTCTAAGTAATAATGCATGAGGATACAATTTGTTCAAAATGGCCTCTGGTGCCCTGATTATGATAGTTGTACCTTTCAAAATTGGCCACAATTGACCATGCCCCCAAAAAGTCCAAATTCGAGGTTTGTGTCTTACTGAAAATGAAATTAGCTTACAATTGCTTTAACATTCATCTGCACAATTATTGAGTTTAATGAACAGTTTCTATGCTCAGTTTAACCATTCACCAATGGCTACTGGAATTGTCAATTGGATAATATAA
Source organism: Nesometra sesokonis (assembly GCA_025631205.1). Lineage (NCBI taxonomy): Eukaryota > Metazoa > Echinodermata > Crinoidea > Comatulida > Antedonidae > Nesometra > Nesometra sesokonis. The sequence goes on from JAOTQE010064110.1 coordinate 3,354, forward strand.
AAATGACCTCTTTTAACTGTCCATTTTGCAGCCAGTTTTATCAGATTTTGTTTTTAAAAATCAGGCTAAAGAATTCATAATTTGGCTAAATCAACATTTAGCCAGTTTGGCAAAGAAAAAAATGCAAACTCCACGCATGAGCATAGAGTTTGCTTTATTAGCAGTTTAGCTCACACAGGTGTTAAGAATGTGGTTTTTTTTATATATATTTTATATTGAGTAAAGTTATAAACTTTTAGATCTGGACTGCAATGTGATGTTGAAGATTATTACATGAGTTGAGTCAAATCTTGTGTTCACTAGCATTCTAGAGATATATGGATTTAATAATCATTTCTAAAGCTTAAACTTAGATCTCGGTTGTGAAGTAATTTATTTTTCTGCTGCAATGTCATATCATTTATTTTGTTTGTTGTCACAAATCCGAAGCTTTTTAAGCAATACTCATGTGGAGATCAGCATTGTCACACATTAAAACTCCCTACTTATATTGTCTACCCACTTAAAATTATATTCTTCTTAATATAGAGAAGCAGTAAAAACAAGGTATCTGTCGGAATTCGCAGCCCCTATATTCGTGCTATTGGAATAAAGGTTGACACGGATGGTCGGGGTAGGAGTTCGGGAGTAGCAATCACACCGCAGGAAGAGGAAGAATTCCGGCGTCTTGCAGCTAATCCGGATGTGTATGACACTATCGCCAGGAGTATAGCACCCTCTATCTATGGAAGCATGGGTATGACAGTTTTAAACAGTCTTCATTGTTGTTAAGCATCATGTGGCCATGACTACACTATGATGCTTTGGACTTCTTCCACAGCACTTGGTGTTCTCATCATGCTTCTAAATTACCCCTAAGTTTGGGACTTCCGCTATGACATTTGCGACTTCCCCATAATGCTTTGGAGTTTCCAGTGGCAGATCTAGTATTTTATAATGAGACGTGGCCAAGTGAGGTGGGAAGCACACAGCAGGGTGGGGGAGGGTTATGTGTAGAACCCACTAATGTAAAAATCTACATGACTATCACAACATTACATGCAAACAACAAATGTAAATATAATCACTAATGTCATAACATTTCAAGGGCAAATGTAAAAATAACTATTTTTGATTTATTGACCAACATTGTTGCATGAGGTTGCAAGGGTTCAATATTCTTGAATCCGAAATACTTCCATCAGTTTACCTTGTCGGGCATTTCTTTAGCACACATGAAAGAACATGAACAAAATCCACAAATTTATGTCAAAGACCATTTACTTTTGTTGATGATAAGTCCTACTTCCAGGACTCATTTTTTGGTACAAAATCTCATGGGAAGACACGCATTTAATTTAGGGTAATGACATTAAATTAATTTCAATCCACTTGCCTACATATTTTTTTAGTGTGTGCTTCTTGGTATCCGGGGCTTTGCCAAACATAACCTCCTCAAAAACCTTTATCGTTTTGGAAATTATCAAAACAAACTTCGAGCTATACTCCGTGGAATGTGATCAAACTTTGAAAGACAATTGAAATTAAAACACGTTTTTATTCTCTAAATACTTGTTTTAACAAGTAGTGTACAATACAACTAATATCACTAGCAACATACATGGCTCGGTCGGCTAAGACTTCGCTTAACAAGACCATTCAACTAATGTGAATGTTGTGCATTTGATTCCTGCTATGGCATGGCATTGTTTTCTTCAGCCAGATCCAATGAAGAGGGAGTAGCGATTTTAAGGTTTGTCCACAAAAGGAAAAAAGTTGGTGACCACTTGACTCCATTCCACAGTAAAAACTGAACAATTTAATGCTAGAATCCATCATATTTGAGATTGGTGAAATTTCTAGTTAAGAGTGCTATTCCCACCCACTCCCCATGGGCGGTGCTACTGGGGGCTAGGGGGGCTACAGCCCCTCCCCATTGGGTGACCTTTTCCACACCCCCAAAACCCCTCCCCTTTGGGGAGAAATTGAAGGTTTCGTCTGGGACGAACTTCTTTGTAGGGTATTTTCAAGATCCTGACAAGCTCCTAATCATACAAGATGGCCTAAAAATTATGTGAAATACGCCAGAAATCGTTTTTTTTTGCTTGTCAAATTGAAAACCTGGGGACACCCCAACCCCAATCTGTCGGGTGCCCTGCCCGATGGGGGTTTTGCTCTGCCGTCGCGAAAATCTTGGTGCCGAAACTACCCCCTCCTCCCTAGCACTAGTAGAATGCATCTATAGAGCTTTATACTAAACAATAGTTTAGGGAAACCTAATTTTAATTCACTTCAAAGAAAATGATTTATAAAGTATAAATACTGATTTATTCATTTATCAGATGTGAAGAAGGCAATTGCCTGTCTTCTGTTTGGTGGTTCTCGTAAGCGCATGCCCGATGGTCTAACTAGGCGTGGTGATGTCAATCTACTGTTACTAGGAGATCCAGGTACTGCTAAGAGTCAGCTGCTAAAGTTTGTTGAGAAAGTCTCTCCTATTGGGGTAAGTAAAATATGTGTACTGTAAATAACAATGTAATTTGAGATTGCCAACTGCTAAGAAATATATAAATGTATATTGGTAGTGCATCTAGTATCCAAAGATAAAGTTCCATTTTGCCGGACAATAAAAGATTGATTGATATGTTAGAAATTGATCTCTGTTATGCAAGATACAAGGAAATTTTATTGTCCAAGTTTACTTGTTTATAAGCTTTTCCTCAGAAAACTAATTAAAAATGGGCAAACATAATATAAAACAATGTAAACTGTTATGCCTCGGGCTTACTGTATATACCAGGGAAATCCTGTCTGTCTGTTGTCAAATTTAACTTTTTCATAACGATTGCATTGTTACAGAGAGCTTTGATATTTGACGTGTTTTTATGACAATACCTTCCTGTGGGGGCCCTAGATTTTAATCTTTTGACATTGATTTAGACTAGTTTTCATGTGCTACATTAAATTTTTGCTACTGCCAGGGGTAACATATTTAAGTTGAGATATGAATAATAATAAGCAATAAAAATGAAAAAAAAAAACACTTGGTCATTTCTCATAAAAAAAAGGGCAAAGAAGTGCAGTACTTCATTTTTAGGCCTTGGGTTTAACAGGCGAACATATTAATCCCAAAGCTATCTTGCTATTCCAATAAAAATGTATTTAGTCATGCCTAATTTATTCTTTAGGTTTACACCTCTGGAAAGGGTAGCAGTGCTGCAGGATTGACAGCCTCTGTTATTAGAGATCCTAGTACGGTAAGTGACCAGACAAAGATACACTCATTTTAATTTAATAATTTCTTTCTCTAATTGTTTTAAGTGTTCTCACTAAGTTTTAAAAATGTCATTTCACATCCAACAGCGAGTTTTTCGCGCACATCGCTTTCAAAACCAAGACTCAATATGAGACTTAAGGAGTGGCGCTGTTAGGTTCAAGAAATGCAAGTTAAACACCAAGCTACAGTGCCACTCCATTGGGAACAGTTTTAAGAAACTCATGCTGGTCAGTTGTTTGTGTTCTTGAGTAAGACACTATACACATTGCCTTTCGTCACCCATGAATGGATACCTGTTAATTACAAATTTAATAATGCACTGAGTGCAGCTGCAACATGGAATAATTCCTATTGGTTATATGTATATGTTACATAGTTGTTTGTTACAATGACTGGGGTAATAATGTAAACTACTTAACACCTTTACTAAAAGAGCTACTTATTACTTAATGTTATTTTATGACGACAAATATAATTTTTGAATAAATCTGTTTTTTCACAGCGAAATTTTGTGATGGAAGGTGGAGCCATGGTACTTGCAGACGGTGGTGTTGTGTGCATCGATGAGTTTGATAAGATGCGACAGGATGATCGTGTAGCCATTCATGAAGCAATGGAACAGCAGACAATCTCTATAGCCAAGGCTGGCATCACAACAACGCTCAACTCAAGAACATCGGTGTTGGCTGCAGCAAATTCAGTGTTTGGCCGGTGGGATGATACCAAGGGGGATGAGGTAATAATAAAAAGTATAAACAAATTTTAACCTGTCCAACAAGCCAACGAGTTCAATACCTTGTCAAATGTATAGCATCGCCAGAAAAATGGCCACGATTGTGGTATTTTTCAGTAGTAAAGAGTTTTAAACTGTTACCTTGCAATTGGTGGTGCCTTTTGTTGCTAGCAGTAACGTAAAAAGGAAATTTACCAGTCGTCACTAAGCCTATGCAAAGAAACATTGTTCATTTTTGTCTCTAAGCGTATGTAAGCAATTTAGAACTCTATGTCTGTCAATAAGGGTCATTACCTGTTCATGGTAAACAAATATATGTTTGTGGTTGTGGTGACGTTCTTGTTGAGAGTAAAATTCAACATGGCCATCATCTCCATAAGCCTGTTATCCTGTCGATCGTTATTTAAAAAAAACGGCGATTTTGATCGTTAATTTTGAAAAATGACTATTTTTACAATGATCGCTCGAGGAAAAGGGGGTCACTTTCGAGGTTAAAAATATTTTGACGATTTGGATCGTTATAGTTAAACCGAGTTCAGTTTTGACGATTTGGATCGTTAAATTTGAGTGCTCACGGGGCAACATTGCCCACTGCAAAAATTTACATGTTTTGGGCCTAGAAATAAATAAAATTTTCACAAGTTGTAACTTGCTTCAGAACATAAAATATACAATTGTCTAATATATAAAAATTGCAGTTGAAAAGTTTGTTAAATTTGTTTTATTGCGATTTTAATTCATTTTGTTGTGCACAACGTAGTAAATAGCGGAAATATAGCAGTCCAGCGTGATTCGAATTTCATCGTTAATATTTCAACCTTTTTATAATGATTCAAAACGCTGTTTCAAATCAGCGATTTTGGAATAACGATCGACAGGAAAACAGGCTTTAGTGATAGCTAGTCTCAGTGACAATGAACAATGTACCTGGGTGTGTTTTGTGTTGTCCTTTCATGTCAGTATTTTCTTCATTATGAAGCAACCTCAACCTCAATGTATCTTGCTGGTAGTTTTATAATTATTTAACTTTCATATTTGGTTTTTGTCATGGATTGCATCTTCAATACCTTTATTTTACCTATTGTACATATGCTAATGATATTGTTTAATAAATTTTCTTTCAGAATATTGATTTTATGCCAACTATCTTGTCTCGATTTGATATGATCTTTATCATCAAGGATGAGCATGATCAACAAAGGGACACGGTAAGTTTATAATTTAATCTAAAAAGCAAAAATGTACATTAATAATTATTGGTTGAAATATTGAATCACAGCATGAGGGCATGTATTTCAATACTTGCACCATGCACTATACTTTGAAGTTAAAAAAATATAATCCATCACATTTATCATTATACTTAACTTTAATAGTGTGTCTGTAATAGTATACATACATGCTGTTTTATTGTCAGTCACCCATCAAATTTGAGGTAACAATGTGTCATTTTGTTTCTAATTACATAGCATCTTGCAAAGCATGTAATGAATTTGCACATGAATGCCTATCAGATGAACGAAAAAGACCAAGAAGGGGAGCTGAGCTTAAATTTCCTTCAAAAATTCATCCAGTATGCACGAAGGTAAATCAATTTAACGATTGACTGAACTTCTTAAACCCCTATTAAGAAAATATTGTATTTCACCCCATCACAAAAAATATAGGTTTTTCCTGTTCTACTATATTTTTTATATACATCACTTGATTCATATTCTTAGGCTAGCATGGGCATTGAGCAATTGAATAATACTTGTAATATTGTATGCCTAGTTTTTGATAGTGTACTTCCTTTGACACAGAACTCATCTTCAACTTGGACAATATTTACCACATCTTTTACAATATTCCATACTCAAAGGCATACAAAAATTATTTTTTTATTTCATCTAAATTCTTCACAATAATCAATTGTCATACTTTACAGTCTGACTTGGTCCAGTGTAATTCTCTATTTTCTTATTTTCAATTTGTATTTTTTCCCAAGAAAACTATTAAAGGGAAAATTTCCATTGATGTCCCCCATTTTCTGTTTCTGAACATGTCCACTTAAGTATGGGCTCTAGTGTATTAAAATTTGTCCTTCCTGAAAATTTATTGTTTGTATTTTAGCAATTGTGGACCCCGAATTTCTGAGAAGGCTGCAGATAGACTGAAGAATCGTTATGTGTTAATGAGAAGTGGAACACGTGAGCATGAAAGAGACACTGACAAGAAGACTAGTATCCCAATAACTGTCAGGTATGCTTGCCCTGCAGAAAATCGCCTATAAAATTACTTTAAAAATAAACAAAACACTACTAGTCTTAGAAAATCTGCAATAAAAGTACTTTTCTGGATGAAAACGTGACTTAAAAAGCAAGTATATTGTATTCAAACTCAATTAAAAAGAAATTTTCCAATGTTTTACCTTCAGACCTATTTTAGTGATTATCTCAATTTTATCTTGCCTATGATGTGACCCATTTTGTGGTGAGACCACACAAATGTAATCATGAGACTCATGTGGTGGTTAGACCTCAGAAATAAAATGTTCAAAAAGTTATAAAAACTAGACGTCATATTGTGAAGTTAAATATACAGGTAGAAATACATAGGTTCTCAGCCAGGTCGCAACTAATTGTGGTGTAAGAATTCTGTGCCCTGCTGAAAAAAAAACATGTTTGCTCCTGTTACCTAAAAATACATGCATTACCATGGGTGTCATTTTGAAAATGAATGGTAGGTGGAGATTAAGTTTAGGCGATTCAATTCAATCAACGGATTGGTTTATTTGTTGTTGTGAGACGCCAAGGATAATCAAGTGGGGTACCTCTGGTGGTGATTGGAGAGTATACTGGGTGGACAGTCTCCTACTTTTTCTGAAGAGTGTACTGTGTTCATTAACATGGACATGAGCCATGTTGTACAAAGGTTCAATGGCCTAATTTATCATCCGAAAGACTGTTCGCTACTACAGTGTACTTTGAATTTCGACTCTCCAGCCAAAATACAAGGTGTGGTGTTCATTTGAACCGGGGTCTATATGGATCAGCACATAGTAGAATTGTTACCACCAGTTGAACCAACTAAGCTAAATGCTCCTGTGAGCTCATTGTTGAATTGTTTGTTTTTGACGACACCCATTTGGATGGACTGTCACCAGTAATGGCTATGCACCTGTTACAGATTAAAATATGCTGGAACTTTATTAGGGTCAAATTTGCTTTACAGTTAAAAGGCCTATAAATTCTACAGATACCATAGGACTAATTTTAGCTGGTGCAAAAATCAGTATGATTGGGTTTTGCACTGGCCGCCGGCTTAAAATGACAACACTGCATTACACTAAATCTACAATTTTTTTGTATTAGGCAACTAGAAGCAATAGTGCGTATTTCCGAATCGTTAGCTAAGATGAGATTGAGGCCATTTGCAAATGAGAATGACATTGATGAAGCATTGAGGTTGTTTCAGGTCTCTACTCTAGATGCAGCAAGAACAGGAAACCTGGCAGGTAAGATAAATGGTACCACATTATACAGGAAGATGTACATTTTTAGAACTTAGTACTCGTATCCATGAGGTTCCGCTCTACCAGCCAGTCTAAATACTGCTTTTTTTATGAAGAAAAGTATAAGCAGTTGGCGCAGCGGTTGCGTTTTGGACTTCCAATCAATCGAGGCTCACTCTGGTCACTGTTTGTGTATCTAACTAATGACAATAATTAATAATACGTTCCGGAAAACTATTGATGAATCGGGTTGAATTATAAAATTTATTTTAAATTCAAATCATAATTTTCTTTATCAGAGGATTCTTGAAACAAGGAACAAGGTATAAAAAGGTCTCTCCTAGAGACAAGAAATATATAACAACTATTTCATTAAATTCTTTAGGAGCTGAAGGGTTTACAACACAAGAAGACAGGGAAGAACTAAACAGAATCGAAAATCAATTAAAACGAAGGTTTGCAATTGGATCGCAGGTGTCCGTGCACTGTATTGTTGAAGATTTCTTACGCCAGGTATGCATATTACCGTACTTCCATGTCTGAGCCATTGTAAAATTGGTACAGTAGCATTTTTAGAGGTGCCCTTAGCAAAGTGTCTAATTTAAATAGGGTTGATGATGAAGCTTATCAGAAATGCTATAGAGATGCATAATTTATTGATAATTATTCAGGTTGTTGAATATTTATTTAGGGAACACTTATTCAAATGGGGAGATTAATAGAGAGGGACAATTGTCACTACAAGTATAAAATTCAGAGGTCTAAAGCAAAAAACCACCTTCATGGACCAGGATACCACAAATTTATAGGCAATAACTGTTTTTCTTTTTTCTTTTTTTTTTTTGCTTATCGAATACTAATCGGACTGCGGTACCTGAGCAAAATGTTACCTCGCCCCCTTGATTCAAAAACATTCCGCCGCCCCTGGTGAGGTGTCACCACGAAAATGAGTCTTGTTTTACAGAAAACTTGAGTTATTGCTATATTTGGATAGAGTTTTTAAATAGGTTCATAGCCTAAGTATAACCAGAGAAACACCATTTAAAAATATACTTGTATGAAAAAATACTTCTGAGAAAATAGATTTAAAGATAAAAAAACTGTTGACTTCCTGCCTGTTTTTCCATTGATTTTGAAAAATGTTCTTTACAAAATATAGATAAAAACATGTTTACTATCAATAAACGTAAACAGGATATTTGTTTTTACATTAAACTTAACAAAACAACAGAAATCTCATTTATTATAATTTATTATGGCTTTCCGTCTACTTTTGTTAATATCTCAAAATCAGCTGGCATACAACACCACTCATTTTGTCACGACACCTCACAATTATTCAAAATGGGTGCTTATTCACACAATTTAATTTTTGGCAGTAACAATTGTTGTCAAAAGGGGCATTGAAACAAATTACTCCTGGCTCTAGGTAGGTGTTCGTGGCCATCTCTGTTTTACTCAATCAAGCATGATTTTATTGTTGTAAATGTCAAGGGCTTTCAGAAAAACTTGGGTGATTGGCCTGAAAATGCCTAACTTTTCTATAGAGGGCGCTTTTCAAAATGGCGACCAAAGTACCTACTTTTGACCATATTCTAGCTCTTGAGGCTCGTAGAGAAGTAATTCTGGTGTCTATAGCTATGTATTTAGGGTCAAAGAACCCAAAATACCACTAATTTAGACTTTCATACAGTGGGGAGTGGGAGGAAGCCATCTTGAATTTCAAAATGGCTGCCAAATTACCTATTTTTGACCAATTAGATTAGAATTTCACCAATTAGATTAGAATTTGACCAAAAATAAAACAAACAAACGGTATTGCGTCATAATTTGTGCTATCATCGTCCCTGAAGAGGTTTTTCAGGGCCAAATTATTCATACGTTTACCATACATGATGTTTTTTCTTCTTAATTTGTCCTATCATCGTCCCTGAAGGGGGTTTTCATACATTTACCATACATGGCTGTTTTTATTGCTTTATAACCCTAAAGGGGAGTGCTCGGACACCCTAGATAGTCATAGCAACAAAATAAACGTCAGTCTGATTCCGTAGTTGACTTGACATTTTAAGGGGACTATCCCCCTGAGTTAACACTGGGGAGACGAGTCCCCTCCATCCCCCATCTTCCGGCGCCCATGTACCCACTTGTACTCCGGCTTTAAATTTTTTTTTTATTCATTTCAGAAATACTCTGAGCGCGCCATCTACAAAGTGATCAGCCTGATGATGGGGAGGGATGAGATCCAGTACCGTAGGCAGAGGAAGATGTTGTACAGAATCAAGTAAATCATGATAGAAGATACTAAACATGATGGAGATCAATATTTATTGTTTGTATTGGATTAAGCAGATTTAATAACCTAGGGCTGAAATTTAACTAAGGTCACTGCTTTAGTGCCAGCTATTCTTAATACATTTTTTGTATAAAACGGCCTTGGTGCCATTTTTTATGGAATCAAATTTAGGTAAAATCTGATCTTTCCCTAGAAATTCCAATTTTCAGACATAAAAAAATACATCAAAAAGTGTGTTCTTATTAATAAAACATAATTATTAACATTCTGTACTATCATACTTGTAATGATTATTGTATGTTTGCTACTGTATTCTAAATAAAAAGGTTTCAATTGTCCTAGCGTTAGTGTATCTGGACAACATATAGCCTAATTACTGGTCAGTGTTCTCCCTGTTGAAAAATGTATACTGGTAAATTTTCCAGAAAACATTACTTGTCAGGCATGGCTTTTGGATGATTTTGGCCCTACATCAAATATCTATGTAACTAGGCCTCTATGATCATTGCTGTATTCTCTGTAATATCAAAGTATAGATGAGTGCAAAAAATATGAGAATCAAAAATTATATCAACTATTTTTTAGGGGTTTAAATGACAAATGAGCTATTAAAAATAGATGCACAGCAGCTGCATGTGGGAGCTAGAGGATCCCAGAGGATAATCGGACGTGTTTAATCCAAGCAGGTTTTTTTTTTGTCAAACCAAATCAGGATTTAAGCCACCTAAACCCTGTTAATGACCCACACTTGATAACTGCAATAACAACGGTGTACTCGCTGTGACTGAACTTTGACTCATACACATTTTTTTTTCTAATTTTGGAAAATATTTTAGACTTGAAATATTGATAAATCAATGAGGCGCATTTAACTTTGCATTTGTAAAACCAGGGGTAAATATTTTACCTTGCTACAAATGCATTTGTAAAACAAACTTCAATTAAAAATTGAAATAAGCTAAGCCCCATAAAAAATATCATTAGTTGATCCCTGCATGAATCACATTTTGGGGAAATAAGGATTTTTTTTACTCATTGAAATTAAATACTGTACCTTGGATTTTCTTAAAATGAACATATGAATGGGAACATGAATTTGAACAATTCTCGAGTGATATTTTTCACAACAACCTACAGTGATCGATGCTTGAGGTTGTTCATAGGCCTTGTTGGCGACGGATCTTCGGGCCCATTCTTTGGATGTTATGTGGATCAACTAATTGTGTACAATTTTCTAATTTATGGCATGATGTACACATACATCTGCAAATATACTGCCCTTCTCATATCAACGCTAAATTTGAGGCTGTAGGACACGAGGAGTGAACATGGATATTAAAATATTGAACTCTATTGTAAAGAAGTTTTGGTGTTGCGCTAAATGAAATATTGTGGAACCTGTAAATAGTAATAATAAAACAAGCATTAGTTAATTGAGTTTCTAACCATTCATTAATTTACTTTATTCTGTGTTAAATCCAGCAGTGTTCTCCAGTGGTGGTGTTACGGGGGCTAGGGGGTTAGAGCCCCTATTGGGGAGATATTGAAGGTTTCGTCGGGGACGAACCTGCTTAGTAGGGTATTTTAAAGGTCCAGACAAGCCCCAACCACACAAAAAAAATGCCCAAGTCACGCGAAATACGGCAAAAACCTTTTCTTATTTGATTGTCAAATTAAAAACTGTGATCACGCCCAACCTGTCGGGCTTTTTGAGAATTCCTGGTGCCACCACTGGTGTTCTCGGTGCAATTGATACATGCATGAAAAATTGTCTTTTGACAACAAATAAAAAGCAGAAACAATTTGGTAAATGCCCGAGAACTTGTACCCGCAAATTTATTTTCAAGTCAATCTACAGTAAAATATTTTGGGGTTATCTTGACTTATACATAGTAGTATCAAATAATTTTATCTGGTTTTCAGTATACTAATATTAAACCACAAGGCTTAAAGAGTTTGTGGTTAAGTATGCGTATAGTAATATTTTCACGCATTTAATTTTTGGTTAAACTCCAGAAATTATTTACTATCATCTTGATAGGTACGGTACAAGCAGTCATTGAACTGTTTAAACTGATTTCTGCTGATGACCAACGCGGATTGTAAAGTGTGCCACTCGCCATTGCATTGGTCTTCTGGCCCGTATTCGTTGCTTAGGTAGGCTACTTTATGGAAAACCCAAAAGTAGGACACTTCATGTGTTCTCCAGTTTCTTTGGCCAATCGAGATCTACGGACTGAAAAAAAGTATATTACTAAATACTGTACACATTTTGACTTGTTAGGGGAATGGTGAAATCTACTATATTCCCTAAATAGTTTGGAATTCTCTTAAGAACAAGGTAGGCCATACTTTGGTCACTGTATATACATACTCTCATAACATCATGGGTGTCGATTTGTGGGGGACGGGGGGACACGTCCCCCACTTTCATGATATCAATTATCCCCCCCACTTTTTGGTAAATGTATTTGAAAAAAATGTAAAAGTTGAAAAAAGCGGCAACCCTTTCATGTTTCCATCAATAAAAATATTGAAAGTATTGTATAATTGACCCAAAAAATAGGAAAATGGACACATAAAACTGAGAAATGACCCTTTTTTTATGCTCATCAAAACCAAACCGGCAACCATGCCCACCCGGGGCCCTCCTGATTGGTGGCACCACTGCAACTTTTGTCTTTGTCCCCTCCACTTTTCAACTCAAATCTATGCTGACGTTGCATAACATATGCATGTAATATCCCCAGTTTCAACTACCAGCTTAAACTGCTAATATTTCAAACTCAAAAATGCCTTCCCATCTAGCAGGGCACGTCCAGATGCCAAGTTGGACAAGCAAAAGTTTGAGATTTTGACAGCAAACTGATGGCAACATATGTGGCTTGAGAACCCACCTAGGGCCCTGGAATTTTCTACAGATTCTCTCTGTTGCGCTTTTAGAGCTAGGGCCTTTCCCCCTGTCGGGGAGAAATTTAAGGGTTTGTCGGGGGATTTGTAGGGTTGTAGCCTCAACACCACTGGCTAAAAAAGCATGCAAAACACTGCAAATAACGTCTTTTTGTTTTTTTGCTCGTCAGACTAAAAACCGGGGACACACCCAACTCAAACTTGCCCCACCAGTCTGGAGCATTGCCCTGCTGTTGGGGAATTCCGTCCCTGTTTTAGAGGCCAACAGTGTTCAACCTTTTTGGTGTATATAATTTTATTTTGTTAAAAGGGTGAAGAGCAGGCTGGGTGGGACTCCTTGGATCCGAGCTTGTAGGTGAAATAGATGATGACACTCCTTTTGCTATAATGTGCCATGTACTTTTGTGTCGTTTTATTTCCGCTTCTACTGGAGAGTACATCAAGTGTTTTGGCAAATGTACTATTGAAGAACAACCACCACCAATTTAGTGGATCTACCATGTTGAATTACAAAGATCTACCTCAAAGTCAATTTGTTAATTAACGGCTGTTTTTTTTCTATGTAGTAGGGCATTGCTGACAATATAATTGGTAGTCTCTTTTGATTGAGAAGCTGACCTTGTGTTAAGTTCGAAATTTATGGGTTTTTGTTAAAATAGGAAATGATGTGTTTATGTGGTAGATGATTTCAGGGTTAAACCCTGTCTGGTCACTACCATGATCTAACATCAGAGTTTTTTTTAAAGTTTAAGCCCAATTATTGTTATTCTAACAGGTGAATAGTAGTACTATTTTATTATGATTTAGTATTCCTAGTATATAATGAAAATACGAGAATGTAGTACAGTATTCAGGGATGTAATTATGCTAGGCAGGGCCGCCCACCCTACAAATTCTCCACCAGCACTAGAGCATATTTTAAGGCCTTCCACCCGCCTCTGATAAATGTTTTTAATCATTTTACCACCCACCCTTACATTGTTGCCACCCTCCCTTGGATCCTCGCTATATCATCCCATCGCAATCATTACAAATATTCTAGATTTTGTTTAAGGAGTAAATAATGTACAAATATAAATAGAGAGATTTGACTTACAGCAACATCAAGTTCCAAAATATCTACATGACATTTCAGTAAGCTGCCTAGACTTGGTTCCGTTCGACCAAAATCACTATGAACGAACTCTTTAATATAGCTAATCAATAACATCAAGGAACAATTTTATTGTAAAAATATACTTTATACTAGTAATTACAAGTACACAGAGAAGATTCCTCACCCCAACAAATCTCATTTTGGGGTACCGATGTCCATGGGAGTCTCCCAGCAAATTTCACTTAATGTTAAATATAATGTATATCTTTATTTTTCCGTTTTTGTAATGATGTCTTCATGGCTAGGCTAACAAGCCACGAGCTTCTTTCCAGTCACCAAAAATGTATTGTAAAATTGTGAAATAAATGTAAAGGGAAAAAAACTTTGCAATTTCTTGTCATAAGAAAATTTCTAGAAAGTACCAACAATGTTTACAATTCTTTCTCACCTTGTATTAGAATTAAAAAGGACAATTTTTCAAATTCAACGGTCTACCAAACAACTAAACTATGTTATCTACCCGACAAATTCTTAATAAGCATCACTCTAGTGGGAACAGGTGGCGCAGCGGTTGCGGTTCAGAATCCCAATCGAGAGGTTGGTGGTTCGAGACTCACGGCAGTTGCTTGTGCACCTGAGCAACGCACTTTACTCGCATTGCTTCAGTCTACCCAGCTGTATGATGGGTTCCGGCAAATTGCTGGGAAGTAACCTGCGATGGACTAGCATCCCATCTAGGTGGAGTATCATACTCTCATCCGCTTCACGCTACAAAAACTGGAAATAAGCTCCAGCCCTATGAACCTTCAGGCTTGGACAATGGATTTACTATTGCTCTCAAATAAGTGTATGTAACAAGCAATGAGATACATGCCATCGTGACAAGATTCAATATTTCGACATAAATTATGTCACCATTCCTGATGAT
>JAOTQE010064121.1:0-18062 GCA_025631205.1 Nesometra sesokonis
TATAATGTAGTGGTAGTAATTTCCATCTTACGTGTTTTCTCGAAAGAAGTTTTCTTGCCCATGCCATTTTAAGCGCTCTAAATTTAAATTCTTTTGTTAGTGCATTTTATCTTGCTAATTAATTCAAACTGCACATTTTAAACAATCATAAACAAACTAAACACAAACAAGTGATTTGCAGTGCTATATTTTGTTTTCATGAACCTTCTCATTTACGAACTTTCTCATTTACAAACACCTTCCATTCAAAAGGGTCTGTAAATGAAAAGGTCGGCTGTATATCAAAAGGCTCTTTATTTTATGTTTAACTTTAAATGGCAATCAAGAGTTTTTTAAGAATACTTTTCTTGCCAAAGAAAAGAATATTGTCACATTTCAAATGATTAGTTGGGCATGAATTATTAAACCGGACTCTAAATTTCAATGGATGATTAAACTGTAATGTAGTATGTCCACTGTAATTAAAATAGAGGTCGATACTACTTGTCGCAATTATTACAAGGCGAAAATCCCGGTAGCACGCATTACGGACGAATTAAGCACGGTAAGTGAACAAGACATCCTTAAATTTTTATTCTACATACATTTCTTTTGTCTTTTTTGTCTTTGTCTTGAGTGCACCACCCACCTTTATTGTTACTTCTTTTCACATTTCATATATTTTTGTCGAAAAAATGTTATGCGATTACAAAGTAGGCCTACTGGTATAAAAACTAAAAAGAAATAATAATTTGAAAAAAAAAACGTAATAATACAATTTTGATATCAATTAATCAAATTTGATTTGATTTGATTTGATATAAATCATATAACAGTACATCAGGTTAATGTAATTTTGATAGACATCCAGCAACGCAGGGGCGGATGCAGACTTTTGGAAAAGGGGGCCGGAAGGGGACTGGTAAGGAGTAAAAGTTTTAGCGGGGTCGGGGAGAGCATGTTCCCCGGGAAAATTTGGACTTTAGATGTCCTGAAATGGCCTCAGGAGTGTGTTAAGGGATCAATTCTTGCTGAATATTTTCGTTTTATAGAAAATGTTAATAATATTGATATATTTTACTTTTCAAAAGGGGGGGGGAGTTGGGCCCCCCCCCCTTAATTTCGCCTCTGCAACGTATCTGACAAAATGCTACTTTATATGGTTAGTACATTGTTTGCACTCCGTCATTTTTGGCAGGTCCCATCATCCAGTTTCTGTAGAGCTTTCTATTTTCTGATAAAATAACAAAGGTATAATTGTATTTACCTAATAGTACCTCCAAATTGAAGTTGATTGATTTATTTGGTTGATAATTGTGTACCATACATGTTTAAATTCCCAGGACATATTATGACTTATGTTCTTTCCATTCCATTATTTTGTGCTTTTCCCAGAGCGACCTTCTAAATCTGACTCAGGTAATGATCATGTTCTTTTAATTCATGTCCAATCCATGACCCCTGCTTGTAATAGTTTTCCGTTGTCTCTCCTAGAATATTGACATTTGATTTTATTTCTGTCCATTACGGTTAGTAAGGGGTAATTTTGATTTGCACTTATGTTTTAATTGCGTTAATGCACACACGACAACAAATAAACATTTTATCACTAAATCAACATAATAATACATTTACCGGTGAGTTCTTTACTTTGTTTCTAATTAATGCGTTCCTATGTTTCCATGCTGATTATGAGGGCGCCATACCATACACGTAAGTTTTAGTCTTGGATGAGACCATTGTGTTTTCACCAGAAAAATGATAATTGATATTGAAAATAACTTTACCTTGAAGAAAATACATTGTGATCATTCTACCCAAATTAAAATATTAAAAGAAATATTACTAATAATAATATTAATATATTTAATATTGGTATATTAATATTCGAATTCGAATACTGTATTTAAAAATCTTTAACGCTGATTTTGCAAAATTATAATGCTAAAAATTAGCAATGCATTAAAATGCTGGCAAGCTCCCTATTTTTGTCAATTGTCAGTGTAGAAATCTCACTAAACAATGTTTAAATACAAAATTTCAATTCCCATGTTAAAATATTACCTCCGCCAACGGAGTTGGCGAGGTCATGTTTTAGTCGTGTTAGTGGGGTGTTCGTGTGTGTTTGTGTGTTTATCTGTTGGCATCACAACTTAAAAAGTAATAGACACATTCTGACAAAATTTTTAGGTGTGTTTGGAAATAACCCAAGGAACTGTTGATTAAATTTGTGTGAAAATTCGTGGTCGCATGCGCCTGTGTGCGCCTCCGGAAAACATACACTGTCCAGTCTACGACCTGTAATGGTTCTTCACGCTACAATGAATTTTCATAGAAGAAAATAATTAGACAGATCGCAGTCAACTTTGTTTTGAAACCTTTTCCAAACATATCTATACATAACGTCGATTGAAAGTAAAAGAAAGAAAGAGAGTAAGAAAAAAGATTGACCGGATCAGTTCCTATTACATTTAATATGCAATTTATTCAAGTTACCATAATCCAGGCAGATTGACATTTTTAGTTAGAGATTGTGTCAAAATCATTCTACTGCAGTTACTGCAGTAATCTATTGCTATTAAGTCTGCTGCAGTTACTGCAGTAATCCAGTATCATAATGTTTCCTTTGGTGACTTCATTGATACATAAGGTGTCATTTCAACATTTTGTTTTCAGTAATTCTATTTCAGCTATAGACTCAACTAATACTGCTCAAACTGAATTACTGCAGTAACTGCAGAAGGATAATTTTGACATGGTCCCTTATATACCAGAACAAGAACTTGGAAAAACCAGTCCCAGCAGTTGGTTCAGTTCTATCAGGTTCGTAGAACTAGTTTAAGCACTGAGTTGCACAAGTTTAAGAAGTTGGATACAACAGTTCAAACAATTTTGCACACGAGTTCAACCAGCTGAATAGACCAAGTTAACCAACTGAGTAGATCGGTTACACTAGTTCAACAAGTTGGATATACCAGTTCAAACAATTTTGTAGATCAGTTCAACTAGTTAGCCATTGCAACCAACTGAGTATATCGGTTACGCCAGTTCAAAAAGTTGGATATACCAGTTCAAACAATTTTGTAGACCAGTTCAACCAGTTACAGAGACCACTAGCCAACTGAGTAGATCGGTTGTACCAGATTTACAATTTGGATATACCAGTTAGAACAATTTTGTAGGCCAGTTCGAGTTAGACCACCTTAACCAACAGGTTAGATCGGTTATACCAGATTAACAAGTTAGATATACCAGTTAGAGTTAGTTACAATTTTGTAGGCCAGTTCAACCAATTGGATAGATCATTGCAACTGAGTAAGTTGCCACAATTCAACAAATTGGATATACAAGTTCAAACAATTTTGTAGACCATTTTAGCCTACTGAGTAGATCGGTTGCACCAGTTTAACAAGTTGGATATACCAGTTAGAATCATTTTGTAGACCAGTTCGAGTTGGATAGACCATTGTAACCAACTGAGTTGATCGGTTACGCCAGTTCAACAAGTAGGATATTCCAGTTCAACCAGTTTGGTAGGTAGTATTTTTGCTAGTAGTTTCTGGATTAAGGGCTTTTTGGTCTTAGAAGAGTGAAAAGAATTATAGTATATAATTGAAGTTAATAATATGTTACACCAACGAGAAAACAAACAAATAGACAAACCATTCACAGAGATTATTATATACAATCCTTACACCATAAAGTATTTCGTTGGAATAGCTTATCAGAGCTCATGGTCACAAACACATCATTAAAACAAATTCCAAAATAAACTACGACTGACGCATTAACAATTTCAGAGGGAATGGCCAATCGTGATGAATTGGATAGATCAGTATGAACAATTCGAACCTGTCAGGTAGTTGAACATGTTGAAGAATCAGTTTAAACAGTTATATACCAGTACAAACAGTTGAACAAACCATTCTAATCAATTAAATCAGTTGAAAAGCTTATTAAATATATTCGAGTGTTGTTATGGAAAGGTTTGTTCGGTTTGAACTTTCAAACGTCGTCTCTATTTTTCAGTATTCCTGGTCACCGCCGTGCGTTGTGTTATACCACTTCGAAAGCAAGAGAGGCTGATCTGTAAACGGTACATTTTGATGGACTCTAATGTGTTTTAACATGTAAAATAACATTTTTTTTTTCGAGGCCTTGGACCCCTGGACCCCGACCGAGCCCTCGGCGGCCCTCAGCCAAAATTGCTGGCTTCGCTCGCAAGTCTGAACTTCGTAACGAAGACAGGCTAATCTGGAAAACGGAACATTTTGATGGACTCTAATGTGCCTTTTAGCATGTAAAATAACGCAAATTTTCCCGCGGCTTCGGCCCCTGAAACCGGGGCCCCTCGACGTTCCCGTCCCCCAGCCTAAATTTCTCGTTTCGCTCACAAGTCTGAACTTCAAAACCTTTTAGCATGTAAAAAACGACTTTTCCCTTGACCCCCAACCGGGGAACTCGGCGGCACCCTGCCCGCCCTCCCCACCCCCACCTACAATTCTCGCTTCGTTCGTAAGTCTGACCCTCTTTTATTCCATCCCGGCTGTTCCCCTGCTTTGAATAACTAATTTTAAAAATTGGATATATGTTTATTCACTACTACTAAATTTCAATACTAGAATCTCCAACCAATATCATTTATTAATAGTCCTTTTATGACTGGTCAGCGATCAACACACGAAACTGTCATCTTCAATTTAACAGTTAGCGGTCACTAGTTTAGATTCTTAATTTTGTATGGTCATTTGATTCTTGATGAACGCGTCCAATTATTAAATCAAACGAAGCCAAAACAAATAATGCATAAAGTAATTAGAAATCACGAAGATTATTTTTGTAAACACGGTAATGATGAAAAACAAGGTGTTGTGACCTATGTATTTTAGGCCTAAACAAAATCTGTTGTAAATGCTCGAGACCGAACTGAAATCCCGAATTGCAGTAGTGGATTTTTAGTTAAAACTTTTCCATCAATGATTTATAGGCATATAAAAAATTATTCAGAAATTGTAAGAAATGCATAAATATATCCGGAATATCAAGTTCTAATAGCACAATTTGATTGAAATTTATCAGGTTATGCTTGTTTCGGTCATCCAGTTTATTATTTGGTTACAGTAGTCTGTCTGTCGATTCCTTTTGTCAAGTACACAAGTTGCCTCCCGCTACAATAAAGATGAATATTCATAGTTTCTATACATGTAATTTTTGTTCAGATTGGTTGAAAAAAGTCCACGTCAAAATTATGATTTTCCTAAGAATAAAATGACGAAAAATTGCAAACGTGGGATATCTAAATAGGACAAACCCTTTGGAGTGATGACTCATTCTGTCACGCATCATGGAGTAACAATAGACGGATTAGTTGGTTAGTCTGTCTGTCGATTCCTTTTGTCATCTATTTCTATCATAATTCATTTATTTTATTATTCAACATTTCATACACTGACATCTCATGCCTTATGTATAGAAATATATCAAAATGTAGAAAAAAAGGTGAGTAAAAGGATACAAAGACAAACGAAATACGCTTTAAGAAGTATGTACCCTTAAGATAGTAATATATATTATAAAAGGAAATAAATTATCAACAGTATAAGAGCGCACAAGATATATATCCCCTCCTTCATGTTTCATGCTACAAAATATACCGTATATGATGTAAGTGAAACATAGGACAAATAGAAAAAGTACTTAAAACAATAAAAACACAAAATGCACAAATTGTGACTGTTGATAACCCAGTAATTTTCATTACGTTTAATATATGCTATTTTCAAGTTCTAATGGTCCAATGGTTTTTAAATTTAGCAGGATGTTTCTTATGTTCCGGTCGCCCCAGTCTGTCTGTCAGTCCCTTGGAATCAATTTCCATTACGTATAATAAGCTATTTTAAGTTCTAAGTCCAATTTGTTTACAATTTAGCAAGATTTTTCTTAGCTATGTGTTTCGGTCATCCCATTGGTCAGTAGTGAAACAGACAGTCCGTGTTTGTCGTTTATACCTGAAAATCTAGCAAGCAAACAATTTGGGTCCAGGAAAGTGTCCGCTTACAGGAGGTGGCCGCTTACAAGAATTGTGGCCGATAGAGGGCCAAACTTTATAAAACATGGTATACGTGCCAATTTCAAGCATTTTGGTCTTCCTGCAAATGACAACTCAAATTTATATATACCGCATTCTATATTAATTTTATTAAGTAATTTAAAAGATCTGTATTCGAAATTTTTATGGGCTGTCCGCTTGTGTGGTAAACAATCACACAAAATTAATCCAAGTTTTACATCAAGTGTCCATGGCCCCTGACTAGGGATGAGGTACCGAATGTACTGATTAGATGAGCGGCCGTAATGGGAGGTGTCCGCTTACGAGAGGTGTCCACACAAGGAGGTTCAAGCGTATGTGTTTCGGTCAACCCATTGGTTAGTTGGTCGAGCGGACAATTCGTGTCTGTTGCTTTGCTGAGTAAAGGACGCAACCTATGAACATTCCGCTCTAGTTTCTAAAGAAAACATATCTTGATTTTGAACCAGTTATATCAATTGTATCCATTTCATATAAGACTATTAATTAAGTCTTCGTTTCATGGATGGTGATTGGCTAGGCTATATAGGATGTCGAATATACAAATTTAAATATATTTATTTCCCTGTGCATCTTTTAAATATACTTATGTACGCGGTAGGACATGCGCTGTTGTTGTAATTCTGATTCGTTAGATCCAGTCCTATTCCACTGAGTAAAGTGGTTGGTTGTCTGATTATTTGACAGCAATCTACACTAATGGAATTGTCACCAAGTTGTGACGGTGATGTCGTAAAATTTAATGTTGATTGTGGAAATTAGTATACGAGATTGCTAACAAGGATTGTACATCAAGTTATTCTCGGAAGCAAAATTGATCACAAACGGGATATGGTTTCTAATCAAGCATACTATGTATACCGGTGACTGAATGTAGTTTTATGGGTATTACTTTTCCTTATGCCTTCGTTTCCTTCCGTCCCACCTGCAGCCATGGAATCAATTCTCGATCGCAGGACATGGAAACACACATTGTTACTATCGGACATTTCAGAAGACATAACTCCTCAATAAGTTTATTAATATTTTGAAAAATATTTCTGTCATTGTTGAGATGGAAAATTCAAGTGTATCTGCTGATCTATCTAATTCAACTGAGGGGTTTGCAGAGTTCGATTTTAACCCTGTACCAATTGTCTTCTCGTGCGTGTTTGGGGTACTTGGTGTGATCGGAAATCTCTCAATGATTTTCGTCATTCTTCTCAATAGGGAACTACGAAACGTTACTAATATATTAATAGTGAATGCCGCTATTGGAGACATTATTGTCATTCTTATAATGTTACCGATGAATACGTATGTCATACTAACATCAATTTGGCCTTTTGGTGATTTTCTGTGTAAACTTAGCAACATGGTGAGCATGTACTCACTAACTACATCAGCTTATTCTTTCTGTGCAATAAGCAGAGATAGGTATCTAGCTGTGGCCAAACCTCTAGTTCATCGCTCTAATCGGGTGCGCCGAATTTCTTTTTATATATTCGCTATTGATTTCGTTGGTGTGATAGCATGCGTTCCAACTTACTTTCTAGCGTTCGAGTCGTCAAAACAATGCCATTATCTCAGTCATGGAACGCTAGTGGCAAAAATTCACGAAGTTATGGTATTCATATTTCTATATATTATCCCTTTGCTGGTAATTAGTGTTAATTATATACGCATTGCGTATGTTTTAGTGCAAAGTGTACACTCTCAGTTATGTGAGGAGTCAAATGCCGCCGTTGTTAAGCAACATACAGCACGTGTCCGCTTAACTAAGTGTGTTTTGTTAATAATGATTATCTACGGATTATGTATGTTACCATATTATATTACGATTATTGGAATACAATTCCTGGAACACAATTTCGACGCTTTAATGCGCTTCCTCGAGATCATATTGATACCAAGTTCGATTTGCTATGTATTGGCAACACTTGTAAACCCTGTGATGATGTTTGTACTTAGTAAAAGATACAGAAAACATGTTTTGCGATGTACGTGTTTTAAAGCAAGTGGAAAAGTATATCTCAACGGGAGTTATCCTATGACCGTAACTAGACGAACCACAGGTACCCAGGTCTAATCTTTAGACCGGAAAATAAGCAAACTAAAACCCAGTCGGATTTAAAACAATTTACTGGATAGTAAAATTCACGACAATAATTGGCCCAAAACATAAGAGGTAAAACAAGATTTACAATTTGCTGGATATTTTAAAATTCATGGCAATAATTGGACCATAATCTATACGCACAAAACAATGATTGCTGTTTGTTAGGCTTACTGGGTTAAGGCGTAAAAAATGTATCAAATAATATTAAATAGATTAGACCTACATTGTGCCTAATGTTTGCGTCAAACAATCAATTAATTTATACGTGGTTCTTGACTTTAATTTACATTTTCTGGGTGTACGTAATGGAAATATTGACGCCTTATTTTCAGATTCTCCTTTTCCTGACACAAATAGTTTAGATATAATTTTAATAACTATGCTTATCAGTGACGTATAAAAGGTTAGGGCGCTTAGTGTGCTCCAATACCCCCTTCAGATGAAAAAAATGAAATTATAGGATGAATTATAGGAGAATTGGGCTTCGAGTGCAAGTTTAACATCAATACATACTGTACTACTGAAGAACACGACTCTCCTTTGTGGCTTAAACGACCTCATGGACGTTTCTTTGTGTCCTTACGCAAGACACTTTTACAGTGTAAGTTTATTGTCTAATGTTGCTGTTGTTGTTGTTATTTGTGATATATTCATGTTTCTTGTCCACGTCAGCCGCATATGAAAAACCAATACCAATAGACTGTACAGACAGACAGACAGACAGAAAGTTCGCTACTGCAGACCAACCTATCTCTTAAACATGACCATTTATAGCTTTATTCTGCAAAAAGAAAAATATTCTTTTATATTTGTATTTTTTATGATGTGATGTTATATAGAAATATATAAACAATAACATAATGGTGTTTGTGCACAACGTTTAACCACATGACAATCGCATGAGAAATCATCTTACAAAACAACTGTTAAAGCTAAATTATACTGTAAAATATAAATGTTGTTAGTTTAGTATTAATGATTCCTACAATGAACATTACATTTGTTTTGATTTGTTTTTTTATTTGTTTGTTTTTCTGGGGTTTGTTTTTTGTATTGTTTATTTATTTATTTTTTTATTTTTTTATTTTTTTTGCTTTGTTTGTCTTGTTATGTTGTTTTTTTTTTTTTTGGACTTGGAAAAATTCAAACTGGAATTGCCAAAACGCCTTTGAACATGCTTACCACAATCCCCCTACTATTAACCACTAAACTTCATAAAAATATACCGTATGTTATAGAAAAGGGTACTTCTAAATTATAATGTGTTTTAGTCTAAGACACAGGGCAGCCTTTTACGATGTGTAAGCCTGTTTGGTAAGTAAAATATATCAATTTTATTAACAATGTCTATAAAACGAAAATATTCAGCAAAAAAATGATCCCTTAAGACGCCCCTGTGGCCATTTCCGGACATCTAAAGACCAACATTTCCCGGGGGAGCATGCCCCCGGACCCCCCTAAAACAATGTCTCTACCGGCTCCTTCCGCCCCCCCCCCCTTTTTCAAAAGTCTGCATCCGCCACTGTAGGCTAATACTATTTCAATGTTAGAAAAAATGTATATAGGAAGTATTTGTTTTTTCTACGGTTTTTGTATATGAAAGCTGTATATGAAAATCTATATATTATTCACAAAGTAATGCCAGATTCAAGTTTCTGCATATTTTACAAAATGTCACACTTTTGTTGCCAAGTTTTTGTGGCCTTACACTATATTTTTATGGTCTTTTTCAACACCGTTGAGGTGAAAGTGCTACCGTAATTAAAGTATAATTATTATTATATTGTGACCACAAGTACTTAAATTATTATTGTTTGTCTCATGATTGTTGATTGAAGTCGACAAATGTTTGTCTCACCCGAAAGCAGTGGCGGCGCCAGGCATTCCCCGACAGCAGGGCAACGCCCCCGACAGGGGGCACGGGGCCCCCGGCGGGTTGGGCAAGTTTGAGGTGGGCGTGTCCGGTTTTCAGTTTGACGAGCAAAAAAAAACCTTGCCGTGTTTTGCGTGCTTTTTTAGGCCGTTTTGGTTTTGGGGCTTCGTCTGCCCCTTGTCATTACCCTACAAAGACCCCGACGAAACCTTAAGTTTCTCCCCAACGGGGGGGGGGGGAACAAAGGTTTCCCGACGAGGGCGGTATCCCCCTCTAGCCGCCCTTAGCGCCGTGACTGTCCCAAAGTCCCATGATAGGAATTCCAAACTGGAGTTATTGGTACCTCCAGATAGAGCATAATAAGCAGTCTAAAATACAAAATAATATTCATGATTACTATACAAAAACATGAGCATTTTCAAGCAAGGAGACCTCTTTTTGAGAAAATCGTCCATAAAGTAATCTAAAAATAAACAATTTAAAGAGTGTCAATCTCAGAAAATTTCTGTGAAATACTTTTCTGCATAAAAACTGACCCAAAAAGTATATTATAATGAAATTTAAGTACCGTGGTACTCAAATGAATTAAAGCAAATTTTCTCAAAAGTTGGACTTTAGACCTATTTTGGCGATTATCTCAATTTCATTCTCACCTACGATGCGACTCATTTTGTGATGAGAACTCACATTTAAGCTCAATCCATAATATTAGATTTCCTTTGACAATAAACTATGGTCATAGTCACCATACACTGACAAATGCTGGGTATAGGCTTATATTTCTTTTTTTGTTAAATAAAATTTGATAGTCTGGACTGAGCTTTGGGCTGGCTATAAGTAAATCTGGCTCCTGGGGTGAATCTTGCTTATGGGGGTGTCGGCGGCGTCCGGACGAGATTTTCTTTTTCCTCAACGAAAATGAGAATGGACTAGTAAAACTAGATGCACAGCGGATGTTTGTAAGGAAACCTAGAGGCATGGGCGGACCTGTTGTTTGCTACCAGTTTTTTGCTTAGTAAAACCAAAATTTTAATATTTATCAGAAATCCTAATTTCCCTGCCGCTCCGGCAATACCGCCTTGTTTTCCCTGGCGCTTTCCGCTCCATCAAAAAGCTCGCGCTCCCTGTCAGGGGAGTTCGTAATGCGGCTTATTAAGACACGACTGACGCATCATAAAGACTAGGGCACAAGCTATTTCCAGAGATGGTTTCGCTTGAAGTCATAAGCCTGTAGCATTTATTTACTCTTCAATAGCGAGAAAACAAGCTATATATTTTTTTAAACGTGCTCGAAATCTGTTAGGGCCCCAAAATGTGGGTGGGGGTGTGGAGTAAGGCGACCACCTTACCAACCCTAATCCGGAGCTAATAGTACCGTTCGGAAACGTACTTCGTGTACAAAACCTAGATAGTCCTCCTCTAACATGTCGGAAAGAATTCTGATCCAACACTAATTTCATTCGAACAAACAGACTGACGGACATACCATACTGCGAAGTGAAAGGACGTTGAACTTTAAGCCAACACAGCATAATTAAATCAGATTATTTCTCATCCTGTACATTATACAGATTAAAAACTAGATACAAATCGGGCCTAATATTAATCAAAGGTTCAACATAAATTATCTCTCAACTACCAATGAATGCTTTTTACGTGAATCAATTTTGCTTAAGGGCAAATCTATAAATATACCTATATGTACTTGGATAGTAAATTTACGAGTTAGGACATGGGCAACAAAACGGATGTAAGATTTAATGTCTATATTTAAACGTAACAGTAGAGAAAATCCGATCAAGACTGATAAAAGAAATTAAGTACACAAATCAAACGAAAGAGAAACTTAAAATCAAAATTCACTTTCAACCAATAGGAAGCGCCCATTTCATAGCTTAGTTATCTGAATAAACTTGTTCGTTTAATAATGACTAACCATAATTCGTCATCAGAACTTTTTTTAAATAATTTATAACAATAATTTTGTTAAATTTACAGGGTGTAACAATACAATTACCATTGATATCGGTCATTTTCAATAAGAGTTGATTATCTTATCAGATTTTATAATAAGCCATATACTTAAACTGGAATGAATGCGCTATGTAAAAATACTAATTAAAATTAGTCTTATAACTATTGATAGAAGGTAATTCGCGACTAAGAAATTGGTCATTTCATGTTTTGTGACGAATGTGTGATGTATTTTTTTGCAAATACTAACCAAATTAGTATGAAAATGACTAATATATAAGTATGAAAATTACAAATATATTTTTACAGTGTAGTGACTTCAAATTAATGCAGAAAGACGGAGCTTGGGCCCTTTTTTAGACCTCATCAATGCTAAGGGCAATGATAAGGATGAGAAATAATAATACAAACTGTTATGTTCAACTCAAAAAATGTTCATTCGCACCTCAAGATGGCGGTTGTTTGTGTTTTGGGAAAGACGCAATATGTGTTGCCTCTGTCCGCTCAAAAGATACAAATGCAAAAGGCGCTCATTTTTACAACTGTAACATGGAATTGTGTTCAAGAATTGGGACAATAAATAGGCCAACCAACAATGACGGGATAATGTAAAAAACCTGGCATAAGCAATGACAGAAGTGTCTGCTGGTGACTTATGCCTTATCTAACGAGGACAAATTCAAGTCGCATGGTGTTTACTTTATTGGAATATAACGTATTAAAATTAATATTTAAGATTGTTATGTTGTATTATAAAGCATAAACAAGCATTGTGTTGAAAATCTGCTAAAAGGCCAGCTGAATAAAAATAAACACATATTTTTTTTTTGCATAGCAAACCACAACGCAGAGGATAAAATAAAAATAAATGTATTTTTTTTATAAACTAAAGTATTAAAAATAATGATTGTTTCAAACAATATTTATATTTTCATCAGAATATCCACAAACTGGATCCGGTTGGAATAAAAATAGTTTTATTTTTTTACTTTGTGCTGGCGTGTGTCCATACATCGAATTAGCATTCTGAAACAGGTAGAGTTAGTTTAGTGGTATTATATACAAATGATTATACCGTTGTGTGTTTCATATACCAGACACAGTTAGTCGATGCTCGCTGAATACTTTAGTCGTAACAAACTGTCAATTACAATAATTTATTTATACCTTCATTATACTAGGGAACAGTTAAATTTCATACTTAATTATATTAATTTAAGGTCGTGCTTTTGTAACACAAATCTTTTGTTTCGGTCTCGTTTTTTAGAGTGACTGTCATTCTTAAAAGGCCCATTGCTATATTGTTTGTCGTTGTCACAGTATAGACCTATACACAAAATTAATTTGATGCTAATGGATTCCTACCTTCAAAATGTAGGACTTTAGTCAATAATTACCGAAAAAAATAAACATAAGTAAAAAATTCAGGTCAATTATTTTCTATAACTCTCACTGAATCTAATTTTAACTCACTTATCAATAACAAGTTCTTGTAATACAAGAAAACTAAATAATAAAATCAATTCTAATAACATTGTGGAGAAATAAACTCCTGATGTTGATTTGCTTATTCTACCAGGAATATTAGTTTACGGGTGAATATTTTGTTATAACTATCTGTCTCTCAGACACACATTATTCGTCGACTCAGTTAATTTTTACTAAAAAAAATACTGTAATAAAGCTTAACAAATATTTGTTACCCATGCGACCGTCCCATCATGGTTAGAAACTAATATTGCATGGAGTCTTCGGGACCAGGCAAAAGATTCGCCTTGAACCTTTTCATGCTTAATCCTCTAAAAAAATAAAAATAACTAAAAAGATGGATTATCATGGTATATCGGAGTGAAATATCGAAACCACTATGCGCTATTAGTTAATGTATAAACAATAAACAACAAATATAATCAGTCAATTTAATTTAAAGGGTATACCAACGTCAAATGTTAAAACCTCGGTTATTGCACTTATTCTCTTTAAATTTGACTATTTGTATAATTCCTAATATTGCAGTAGTTCGTTATGCGATTGTATTGAAAAGACACTGGAGGTACTTTAAACTAAAGTGTACACGCAAAGTTAATCAAGTTAATAATTATACATTTTTGCTTGTGTTCAATTTTCGAAGTTGTCTGTCACTGTCTATTGTATTACTCGACTGAAAGGTAGGTTTTTAGCAGCATGTCGACTAAACCAAAAGTTCGAGAGTTGGATTCTAAAGCTTTGGAATCATTACGAGGAGTAAATGTGTCCGACATTAAAGTTCCAGATGATCTGCTTGAAAACGTAAAGGAACTTGCGAAGTATGAATATCCATATCGCAATCTTGTATTCGGTGGCGGTGGAAATAGACTTTTTGCATATGCGGGGTCGTTGAAGGTAATGAATGTGCATAGTTATTAATATCACTATTTTTTAAATTTTGTTTTTTGGGGGGTTTTTTAGGGGGTGAGGGGTTTTAGTTAGAGTTGATTGGTATTTGTGGCAGAGCTAAAGGAGAGATAAGTCGTAAAGCTAATTTTCAATAATAGGCAGAAACAAGAAAATGTTCTATTTTTTCAATATTTTATCCAAAAAAACTTAGTTTAAACATTAAACTTTCATACTACATTAACAATTCCATATATATGATCAAGACATGACATGACATGACATGACATGACATGTTCAAAAAATTAAATTTAAAATGGACCTGCTTAGTCACAGTATACTGGTAAGTAATTATCAAATGGAGTTTTTTCAAAACGTACATTCTAATGTTTGAGCTTTGATTTTTTCACATAACTTTGTAAGGAAGCTTCGTATAAAACTGATTTTTGTTGCAAGTTAGCGATAAAGTGTAGTTTTATAAATTTAAATACGCAATTAAAAAAAGGAGTATTGAATTCCGTAAAATAGATTTATTATTTTTAGTTTTGAATTACTCTTCTCCCAGTTATTACTGGCGATTTAGATGGACTTGAATAACTTTCAAGACTATAAATACATTATTTTGAAATTTTCTTTCAAATTAAACCATACAAAAAGTAGACTTACTTTTGCTACGTTTCGGCTACACTTTGGTAACCTTGTTCACGCGTGAACAAGGTTACCGAGGTCTATTGTAGCCGAAACGTAGCAAAAGCAAGTCTACTTTGTATGGTTTAATTTGAAAGAAAATTCCAAAATAATATATTTGAAACCAGATGAAATTTTGTAGACTATAAATACATTTAATTCCTTTATTCCATACAATACCAGTGTTCTCCACTTGAAAAATGTATAGTGAATTGTCCAATAAACAGACATGGCTTTTGGGTTGGTTTTGACCCTACCCCAAATATCTACATAACTATAGGATTTTATGAGCATTTCTATATTCTCTGCAATAATGAAGAGAGAAGAAAGGCAAAATATGAGAATCAAAATTATTAATTTTTTTTTAATAAACAAAATTTCAATTTTCCGACTTATGCCTCGTTTAACTTGGATCTGCCACATTTCCAACAGGTTTAAATCTACGACTGTTTTTAATTTATAGAACGTAAATACGGGAAGACTCTATAAAACTGTATAATATTATACAGTTTGATTGAATAATGCATGTATGTCGTTGATGATTAATATTCCCATGGAATAAACTAGTATTAATTACATAACTAATGAATTATTTAACAAGTCGATGACGTCCATTCGACATGAATCAATCCTTCTTATTTTAATATTACGGTACTGTTATTTAAAGTATTGGGACTTTTTCTTCTCGTGTTTGAGTAGAAATCAATCAAAGTACCATTTCATTTGTATAATGGACTATAAATGATTATAGGTCTATTAGGACTAACTGTTACCTCTTAACCTGCTAGAAGCAGGTTAAGCTAATATGGATTGTGCTTAACCATTGTTCAATTTTCTATGAAAGTCTGCTCTTAATAAACTTGTCATATCATTTGCCGGTACATCAGGCTTAAAAAAAAACATTTCAACCAAAATTTTGAAAATTCAGGCCTTTTCATGTTCACATTTCTCGATATTTTGGCTAACTACATGCAATTATCTAGAAAAAAACGTAACGAATATGGAAATATCCTGGAAATTATAAGAAATACTTCAGGTAATCCAGAAATTTGGATTTTTGTTATGTCACTTTGATGTTCATTTTGTGACAAAAGTACGAAAATTTACAACAATTTTAGAAGCGGTGCCCAACAATTTCATTGACGTCATTTGACCATTTTTGGATCTGACCATCCGGTCAGATCTTATACGTAAGGTTAATTAATTATAATTTATTTGTAATTTAAATATACTTTTTTTCTTATTTCGTCGAAGTAGTAAATTAATAATTAACATTACAAGAATAAGTCAATAAAAAACACCAAATAAATAGTAATTTTAATGTTTTTATTTGAATAGCCTATACTACTGATTGACTAGCTATGTCTACATCCAGTTATTGCAGGATCAGGCCTTCGGACCATCGTGTCAAAATTCCCAATGTATACTCCGTTATTTGTTGAATCATAGGTAACTGGATATTACTAAATCCAAATAGCTTAGACCAATTAATGAAAAATAATTAGGCTACATTTATAATAGGTGACCGAAAATGGCAAATCGACCAATGACATTGTGTTTTTATAATACATTTAGCCTATTCCTAGAGACATATGTATTATTAAGTATTGAAAGAAATTTGATGACATTGATGAATAAAGCTGGTTGCCATAATATAGAGACAATACCAGTGTATGTTGAATTGAGTTGAATATGCATAAATTCTCATAGAACGTAATCATTTTTGTATTAAATAAAAAATAACATAAACCGATGCAACGGTGACAACATAGAAATAATAAACACAAACCATTACTGAAAGAAAGAGAATAAATTTACCATATGATGAAGGCATTGATCACGATGTTTGGTCTGGATATAGTTTGATATGAACCAAATATAATATACTATCTATAGGCCTAATTAATGTAACAAACTGTAAATGCAATGGAGTTGTTGAGTGGGTAGGACACAATAAGTTAGAAAGGCTTTAAGCCTGTACCTCGAAACATTTTTATCTACTAAGCATACTCTAATGGAGTTATTAAAGGTATATTTGATTAGAAAAAAAAATTAAAACATATATTTAAATTACATAAATCTAAATTGAAATAAAGAATTTAAATTATTGGTAAAATAAAATTCAAGGGAGAGCAAAGCAACACTACAATAATGATATTGGTATAATTATATGATAATAATACAGTTATAAGGAATAATTATTTATTAGAAATTGCTTATAACTTGCCTTAAAGGAATTTATAGAAGATGCTTGTTTAAAATTAAAGGATAAGTTATTCCATAAATAGCATGGGCGTCGATTTGTGGGAGACGGGGGACACTTCCCCCAACTTTTAAATGTGAGGGACATGATATCAATTGTTCCCCCCACCCTTTTTGATAAATGTATGAAAAACAAATGTAAAAGTTGAAAAAAGCGGCAACCCTTTGAAGTTTTTATCAATGAAAATAATGAAAATATTGTATAATTGATCCAAAAAATAGGAAATTAGACACAGAAACGGAGAAATGACCTTTTTTTCCTAGTCAAAACCAAACCAGGAACCACGCCCACCCGGGGACCCTCTTTATTGGCGCCACCACTGCAACTTCTTGTCTTTGTCCTCTCCACTTTTTAACTCAAATCTACGCTGTTGATAAATAGGAAACATTATAAAATAAAATAATTTCTGAGTGCGATGGTATGTTTTTCATAATGACGTTTTGAACAGTTGATTACCTAGTATTATAAGAATGCTGTTGAATAAAAAAATGGCACTATGATAAACAACTATGCAAATAATTAACGATGTTTATTAAATGGTTAATTTGCGAAGCCTGTTGTCATATTATGTTTCACTTGAAATTAAACTATTAGGCAGTCTGGAATCAACATGTAGTTAAAATGAATCCAAATGTTTTTAATAAGAACATTTTCAGAGCTCCCAAGTTTGGAGATCCAAAAATAGTGAGATTTATTTTTGTCAATTTAACGACCGAAAATTTGAATT
>JAOTQE010064132.1:0-18061 GCA_025631205.1 Nesometra sesokonis
CTAAGACCGTCTATGTGTTAAAGCCGGCTTTATTCTGTAAGTTAAGACCGTCAGTTAAAACTGTTTTATAGCAATCCACCCCTGGTCTTTTTCGTAATCTACGCAGCGCCACTAACCATCACTATAAATCAGTAAACTGCATCGACCTGTAGAACGCCCCTGCAGATACCGGATGGATGTAATTTTGGTCCTCCATATTTGGCAAGTGGGCCATTCGAAATAAATGTTTAATCGTAGAAATGACCAATCAAACTGTTTTCGTTTCTATCGAACTTGAAGATAAGCACACGAGATGAGTAAGTCTATTAAACCAAAGGACATTTACACCTAAAAAGTATTTTGATGACCATAGTTTGTCTCATTCTTATCAATGAGCTCATTTCTTGGTTCTCAGCAATAAAGAAATATTCCTGATGATGACATAATTTACGTCGAAATATTGAATCCTGACACGATGGCGTACATATCATTGCATTGAGTCTGTATTAAAATTTCTTACTTGAAGTTGATTAAGTGGTCTTTCGGATTTTGTAAATCGGCCTGTTTTATTAGTTAAAATGTAATGCAACTTTCTCCATTGTTGACCGATTTTTACTGAGTTAAAAGAAGATGAAAAAACCGGAGCTCATCGAGGTACGAGCACTTGTTTACTTACGGTAGAGGAGCACTAAAATCAACCGTTTGAATTGATTTAATGCATTTGTTTAGATAATGATCAGAAAAGATAGAGGGCGCTAACTTGTTTTTCTATAAAAGAAGAATTCAACTCGCCTTAAAATTCATTTATTAGCATATACATGTCAACCGTTCTACACACTCGGATAATTATCGGTTGGCAAAGTTTTAGAAGAAAATTTTTTGAACGGTCGAAAAAGTTAGGGCGCTTGATTTTTAAAAAAATGTGTATTATGTGAACGGAGGAGGTGAACACGAGCTGCGATTTAAACGGTCAACCCACTCTGCTAATTATCGGTCGGCAAAAAAAAAATGAGTTTTACAAGAAAAATAACGAATTCAAACAAATTTTACAGCAAATAGATTGACGCGTTAAGGTATTGTAGCCCATCTGACTAGTTAATAATTCACCCGACTTTCTTTGTTAATGAGTGTTTCCCATAGATGTATTATCAGGGGCGCAGCCAGGATGGAATGAAAGGGGGGGGGGTCAGACTTGCAAGCGAAGCGAGCAAATTTGGGCTGGGGCCAGGGGCGGCCGAGGATCCCGGGTCGGGGTCCAGGGGTCTCGGAAAAAATGCGTTATTTTACATGCTAAAAGACACATCATCCATCAAAAGGTCCCTTTTCCAGATCAACCTGTCTGGATTTCGAAGTTTAGACTTTTGAGTGAAGCGCGCAATTTAAGCTGGGGCCAGGGACCACCGAGAGACCCCGCGGTTGGGGTCCAGGGCCCGAAGGCCCCGGAAAATTTTGCGTTATTTTACATGCAAAAAGACACATTAGAGTCCATCAAAAGTTCCCGTTTTCCAGATCAGCCTGTCTCGATTTCGAAGTTCAGACTTTAAGCGAAGCGAGCAATTTAGGCGGGGATCAGGGGGCCGCCGAGAGCCCCCGGTGAGGGTTCAGGGGCCGAAGGCCCCGAAAAATTTGCGTTAATTTTACATGCGTTTTCCAGGTCAACCTGTCTTGATTTCGAAGTTCAGAATTGCGAGTGAAGCAGGCAATTTAGGCGGAGAACCAGGGGCCGTCGAGAGCCCCGGTGGTGGTCCAGGTGCCAAAGGACCCGGAAAAATTTGGCAAAACTCGGCAAAATATTGTGCACAATTTGAACCTCTAAAAGTGCACCAGAGAGCATCTGTAGAGACAATTTTTCCGGGCCCTAGGCGGGCCCTGGAATCACGTCTATTTCCCACACTTGTGTTTGTCCAAATTGACATCTGGCCCCTTGTTTTAAGCTCCGCTGGATCCTCCCCTGTAATAACGCAAGTTTTTCCCGGGCCTTTTTCCCCAGCCTACGTTCATCGCTTCTCACAAGTCTGAGCGCCCCTGAGGTGTAAGCCTATGTTATTTATAACGAGGTTTGGCTGTACATGTCGGATTTGACAAGAAGTTTAGTCCCAAATCGAACCTCCCCATTAAAATTCCTAAATACGGGCCTGTGCTAAAAGACACATTAGAGTCCATCAAAAAGTCCCGTTTTCCAGATCAGCCTGTCTTGATTTCAAAGTTCAAACTTAATGAAGCGCGCAATTTAAGCTCAGGCCAGCCAGCGGGCCGTCGAGGGCCCCCGGTGGGGTTCCAGGGGCCGAAGGCCCCGGACAAATTTGCGTTATTTTACATGCAAAGTCCATCAAAAGTCCCGTTTTCCAGATCAGCCTTGACTTCGAAGTTCAGACTTGCCAGTGAAGAGGGAAATTTAAGCTGGGGACCAGGGGGCCGCCAAGGGCGGCCGGTTGGGATCCAGGGACCGAAGGCCCCGAAAAAATGTGCGTTATTTTAGACCTACATGTTAAAAGACACATTATAGTTCATCAAAATGTCCCGTTTTCCATACCAGAGTCTTCCGTGCGAAGTGAGCAATCTAGCCTGGGGCACATTACGTTACGAAGGCCTATTATGATAATGACAAACCTATCACAAAACTCAACAAATTCATTTAGTGTCACAATTTAACGTGATTTACCATTTTCAACTTGAAAAAAAAAACAACCAAACGTAACCGGGATGCGACATTTTTAATACAGAATGTACCTCTAGGCATATTGAGAAATGGCGCCCTATAAAATGTGGTTAATTGAAGTCCGAGACAATTACAATACACTTATAATGTCACCCCAAAATTCCCACTATAATAAGAAAAGTGTGTATTCAGGTTTCAGACACATTTCATAATTTGATCATTGAATGATGTAATATTTTAAAAAGACATTTGAATAGCTTTTGAAATAGATTATGCGAAGTTGAGTTCCAGTCTGCATTATTAACGATGGCTGGCTTACAATTCATGTAATGCTATGATATTCTTCACATTATCAATTTTTTTACACTATAAAATTTTTTTTCTCAAAAATTTTAGGGGGATACTGACCCCTGACCCCCCTCTCGCTGCGCCCCTCATTATTTATACGGCTAGATTGCGAACTTCCACACAATACATAGCCCCAAAGTGCAGTTTCACAAATGAGCTGAGTTAAAGACAATAACGATTTAAAATAAACGACGCATGTGTACATTCTATGTCCCTTTTAATTATTTAATAAAATAATACATCTGTTCATAAACTGAGTGGGTTTTACACAACTTAGAAGGATTGGAATAGAGTCGAAGCTAATCGACATGTGAATACTTTTTCGATTGATGACTTTTGTTAAGTTGACGGTTATAACGTCAGATTATTAAGAACAGACCAATTAATTAGATTATGGTCTCGTGGCATATCTAATTCTAGCGAAATGGATATGCACGATGAGGATCGCGTTCTACACTTTTATCTTAACCGCTAATGTTGTACATCTTTTTTGTACATTTTCAATTAGATTTTCAAGTAATGAAAATCTTACGTTGCCGCTTTAGACAATATATAAGGGCCACATTTTCGGCAAACTACTACTAGGGCTTTTGTCAACAAATAAGCTTCCAAGTCGTACCTTCCTGAGACCTGAAACTTTGAATCTGTATTGTGTGCAGATGACAATCTCAGAACTAGCATGGACTCATGGTTTTGAATTGTGCCTCTGTTTGAAAAGAGATATAATAATGTTACTTACTAAGATTTGTCAGACGTCGTCTGTAATTTGAAAGATAAACATCATGGTTATGCAGTTGGAGAGACAACTCTGAATTATTAAATACACGATTCTTGTAAAAAATATTAATGCTATAATAAGATGTTTTTTATATGTTGTTTTGATAGATGACGCATCCTTGTTCCATAATTATTCTTTCACTTATATTAACATTTATAAAATTTGAATATTTCTAAAAACATGACTGTTATCCGGATCATTTGTTTTCATGGTTCCAATGTGTCAGATAATTATATTCTTTGAAACCAGGATATGTTGAGTGGAGCCTGCAACAAATCTGTAATGTTGTCGCGCCGTCATGGAGGCAGAAACGAACAGGAGTGAGTAGCAATCAGAAACAGTAGGAAGTGGAAGCATATACTACGAAGGCTAGAAAAAAGCACTACAAAGAAACGTCTGAAAAATGTGATAAAATCCCCTAAAAATATACTAAACATGCGTTAAAAACGAATGCGAATGTTCAGTCAATTAAAGACGTCAAATGACGCCTAATGACCTCTAGGGAGCAGCATGCACAACTTGCGAAATATCTATGCAATGGGTCCTTTCCTATTTAAGAATTCAAGACAGTTACGTCACTGCATCTAACTGGGCATGTCCCGTGGCCTAGCGGGTAAAGCCACTAACGAAGTAGTAGTCAACGCATCATGAGCTCATGAGTTCGAGGGCTGGATCCTGCAAATGTATTTTTTTGTCCCAAGATTCTATCAGTGTGATACCTTTTTAGGCTGAGGCAGAATTTCAACCAAAGCTTGACCGGGTACAGTATGTCTTTTTTTTAGATTTTGAAACTCATAAGAGTGCAAGGTTCATCACTGCTTCTAACTGGGCATGTCCTGTGGCCTAGCGGGTAAAGCCACTAACGAAGTAGTAGTCTACGCATCATGAGCTCATGAGTTCGAGGGCTGGATCCTGCAAACGTATTTTTTGTCCCAAAATTCTATCAGTGTGATACCTTTTTAGGCTGAGGCAGAATTTCAACCAAAGCTTGACCGGGTACAGTATGTCTTTTTTTAGATTTTGAAACTCATAAGAGTGCAAGGTTCAAGATATATTGAAGTGTTACGACACCAGTTGTTGCTGGCATAACGACAAACGAGGTCATTCGATTGCCATATAAAGCAAGCATTGATTTACACAAACTTATGGTGTTTTATCTTGATAATTGTACCGCCAGACTAAAATAGATCAGAGGATCTTTGGACATTTTTAAAAACGTTAAAACAGGAAACATTTTGATGCGGCGATTCTTTGTAAGAAATGTATTCCTGTAAGTTAGGAGTGCCGCTTCGTCCAACCCCGAGATCAAGGGTCAAACCTGTATCCGCACCAGGCTCTTCCCCGCAACCTAACAGGGCCACTACCTAAGCCTCATAATGAGACTTCGTTTACAAAAATGGCGTAGATCTCATCCTGTTAAGTACCGAGGAAAAACTCGCTGTTGGATGTGACAGGAAATAAAAACAAGTGCGCCACCAGCTGGTGATTATTTTGAAGTTTTGTCGTAAACAATACAGGTATGACAATCAACCTTCTATCGGGCGTTTTGGCGCCAGATGATTTTCGTTTCAAGAATATTAAGCTGAATCGTCGACTTGAACCAAGGTTACTTATTGAGATACATAAATTGTATTTTTTATTTTTTGGAGATCAATTTCAGGGGGCGTACACAATAGGCCTATAAGTGGGGGTGGGGTGGGGAGGGCGCCGGATGTGCTTTCCCAAACCCACCTCTGGTGTGTAGGTTTTACAAACAGGTTTTTGGAATTGGTGGGTCATCCTTGGTTTACTATACTTACTTGGTCTAACCATAATACTACATTTTGCCATAGTATACAGCGCCATACACAATCACACCACATCATACCTAGACTGTCTCATATGCCTATATGCCTCATGGTTGGGTTATTCACTCTTATCGTTGGATTCTGCGTTATTTTGTTTTAATCACCACTTTTGATTAATTTTATGCGATGTTGATATCTCATACTTCCTTATTCTGACTGATTGTAATGGTTGTATTGGTGGCGCTGCATAAATTACGAACAATTACCAGATACAAGCGACGGGTGCTGAGTAAACAGCATACCATGCAGGGCAACACTATATGCCATACCACACCACATCACACCACACCAATGATACCACACTTTAACATACCGACCATTCTATACCGTACAGTAAAAAAATCGTAACAACATACACGAAACACTATATCATAACGCGTCATACACCCAGTTGAAAAGCGCGAATAATTACAATTCATAAAATGCAATTGAAATGGCAAACACATCATTTGAATTATATTTATGTAAATCCAAACGTGTTTTTAAATTTTCAGTGACACCATGAAGAGACACGATATTTTGATGCGCTGTTATTGTACAAATTGTCGCCCTTAGGTGGCGACAACCTGTGTAGGCATTGTCGGCACAATTTGTCGCCCTGCAAAAATTGTCGCCACCTACAATAATGTATACAATAAATCAATCTGATGCCGGAGTAAAAGGGCCCCTAGTCCTAGAGTTTTACTCTTCCATATTTTTTCCATCTGGTTGCTGATACACTGACTTCCTTAATTCGCTTTCGACCCTCCATTTACAAATAACTGGATATGGTTATTATCGGCTAGCATCGCGTTTAATACACTATGTTTAGCCGTTAAACCTCGTCTACCGAAAGGGGTGGTTCCACTCGAGATTTGTTTTTCACTGCATAAAACCACAAAAGAGAACCCGACCTAGGCATTAAAGTAACTCTAAGTTCATCCTTTGCGGTAATTTTGATGAGAAAAATGTTAGTGTAAAAGATGGGGTTAGAGAAACAAAGATCGGGTGTAGCGGAAGGGGTGGTTACCACTTCGAACATTTGTAAGTCGCCATTTTAAAAATATCTTTATGGTATGGAGCTGAAACTTACAGAAACATTTCTCTCTCTTATAACCAGGTAAAATTCTAATAAAATTATTTTGAACTTATAGCAATTTTTTTAATTTTCACTTATTTTTCCGAGTATCAGCCAAACTATCAAAATTTTCAGGTGGTCAGTCGACATTTATGACGTCATTATTACGTAACTCCGTGGACGATTTTCATGATCTTGGTGTACCTAGATAGATGAGACCTTGTATAATCTTAATAAACACCAGTACTTTATGCGTGTCAATTTCAAAATCATTACCATCCCCTCTTCAGTCATAATGTTACAGAAAATGGCTCAGGTAGACGAGAAGTGTAGGCCTACTATAGTAGGAATAAAAGTATCCTGTAATATTAGTGAGCTACAGTTTTGCGCACACTTGAGTAATTTTGATCAATTATGGCGCATACTTTAGGAATTTTGCTCAGATAAAGTGCATCGTGTGATTTTGCTCGCAGTTTGCGTCAGATTTTGAGTGAGCCAAGTTCCTTGCGGAGCAGTGAGCAAATATCTAGTGTTTGATAATTTTGGTTATGCTTGGCGCTTCACTTAACTGTTGTAATTGCGCACGCGCGTATCAACTGAATTGAACTTAAGCGCGCTGATTCCATTTACCCTTACCAATCAGTGTTCAAAGCTTTCGTGCGTGCAAAGAATGTTCTATGTTCGTAAAATTTTGTTGGCCGTGTACAGCAAAAATTTAATAGCGAAGTCTCGCAAATTTACGAAATAACGAAAACAGATGCGTCACACTTCCATTTTTGAAAGTTGTTAAATATGTTAAAACATATATCAAATTTTCTACCGTATACGAATTGTTTATGATCGTCGTAAAATACTGACCAAATGTGACAGATATTGAAAGTTTTCAATTCAAACGTTACAGGAATGTAGGCCTATGCAGTATCCGTTTTCGTATTTCGTGAATTTGCGAAACCTCACTATTGTTTGCGCCGACTTTCAGCACTGCGCCACGCGTCCATGGCACCTTGCACGCAGTGTGCGTCATTTTTTTTAGTGAGCAAGGTATCGACCTCGCGTAACACTTCGCTGAGGAAAATTCCTGACGTATGCGCCGGGTTTTAGTCCCTCATGAATTAAACATAACAGTGAGGTTTCGCAAATTTACGAAATACGAAAAAGAAAACGTCACAACTTCCATTTTTGAAAGTTGCTAAATGTGTTCAAAAATATATCAAATGTTCCGCCTACGAATTGTTGATGATTGTCCTAAAATATTCACCAACTGTGACAGATATTTAAGGTGTTCTATTCAAACGTTACATGAATTTATGACGTATCCGTTTTCGTATTCGTATTTCGTAAAGATGCGACAACTCACTAATACAACTTTTGTTACGTAATAATTCTATTCTAATCACACAGGTTCATTAGCAGATTGTCTATGTTCTTTTTATATAGGGCAATCAGAAGTCATAAAAGAAGCCATAAATAATTGACGTTCATAATTTACTTATATTCATCAATTACTCGTCTTCTTAGTCTTTCTCATCCATCATTACATTAATCTGGAACGTATAGATATCGTCAGAAACTGTCCTAAAGGAAATGTGAATAAACAATAGACTCTTCTATTTACAATTTAACAGCGGTAACATCAACTGAATCTGAAATTTTAATATTAAGAATTAACTGTGAGGACGGAAATCAACTCGTGGTTTACTTTGTACTTTTGTTAACATCTTCGTTAGATCGTCATATTTACAGTAATTATGACAACGCCCGATGGATTACACTTTAATACTGAAGCTTGCGATCAAACACTTGCCAGTGATGCGATATCACGTGCTCACTTGACGAATAATGTTGATTTACTCTCGCGTGGGAATAGCTATGATGAATACGTAGCTTTAGCGGCGGGAGACGAATCATTAGATGGAAGATATTCCTATCCAGACGACCATGCGGAGTCGAGTAATGCGGAATCGAGTGTTTCCAAAGCGAAGGGATTGAATAAAGTCGCATCGAGCGCTGATAAGTCGATTTATCAATCAGACGACGATAAGACAGTCGCTAGCGCCAGGACTAACGAAGATATCGAAAAGACAGAGGTTGAAAACCTAGAATGTACAAGAGATGCGAGTCCTGGTTTGTTGGACGTCCGTTTGCGCTCAAGAGGCGCTTCACTTTGGGAAGAAGCTTTGAAACGATTACGATTCGATAATGAAACAATTTTAGAAAGTTCTAAGTCGTTTTACAACAAACAGGAACACTTATCACCGTCACAAAAAGAAACCCTCAAACTGACGAATCTCCATAAAAGGAAGAACAGAGTTCATCCTGTTCGAAATGCAATGGCAGCGTTTTTAAGGAATAGACCATCGGGTTTATCCATGTCCAGTAGGTTGGAGGACGCATGTAGATCTTGTGGGACGTCTGCAAAAGGGATAATATTGCCGACTCTGAAATGTGATTTTAAATCAAGCCAACTTGAAAACCACTATCAACGATACTTTTTAAAACAACGACAGCGGTCTTTAATGGTTCTGCATTTTATCGAAATGCTGGCAAAGATTCTGCTTATCATTGTGCTATGTAGAAGGAGTTTCATAGGATTCGCTGTTGCGGCAGGATTATCATGTCTATACAATCTTGTTATATTTATATTTATGCTTGTTTATCAAAGCCTTTCTTTGAGGAGACTTCGATTAATAGGTATATTTACGTGGATTTTATTAGCGATCGAAATGTGCGCATCTTCGGCTATATATCATGACTTATTTCACTATTCGACGTTTCTAGATTTCGAATGGTGTGTAATATTTATTGTATTTGCAAGTTACACAATGCTTCCATTTTCAATGCCTAGGTTGTTATTATTAACATCACTGATTTCAGTTGTTCGTTTTACCATGCAGTGTGGATTCACAATTACTTCGAGTACAATTGGATCACGTGACGTACTTCGCGAGGTAAGTACCAATTTTGTATTAAATGCGCGCTTTCATTAATTTCAAGTAATTCAATCTCCAGAACTCAAGTACCGGTAATGAATCAATGTATATCTTTTACTAAAAGTCATCTGACACATTGTTAAAATCTTCTGTGAAACCATGAAGAGACACAAACTATTATATGGGAGTACAGAAATGCGCGTGAAGAGACGCAAAACGCCCGCGTGTAGTGATTAATAAGTAGGAACGTTCACAGTTTCTGTCTCTACGCGCACGTTTCTGTACGCGCACGTAATAGTTCTATTTCTTCATAGTGTCACTGATGAAATCTCCACATGTGATCTCCACCAAAGATAATACAAAGGGAAAGATCGACCACATTCTATTATCCGCGGAACTCCATCCGGGTTCCAATTTCAATCGGACTCAAGGCGGCGCACTTTTCCAAGCGCGTATTCTACGGTTCGCACATCCCACCCGCAAAGCGCGAAATTCGACCGTTACCAGAGTATTCCAATTACTACGCAACGGGCAGCCCTCCCCACGCTGTTGGCAGAAAAATTGGTATCCAGTGCGCCATTTTGAGCGTTCCATTCTAAAACACGCGAACCGTCGCGTGTGCTCATTCTTGTGCTATTTATATTCTTTGTCTCCACCTGTGAACTCCTGAACACAGGTATGTAAATGAGGCCGCAAGTTGGCATATGATGTATAACATTTTTGAAAGTTAATTGTTGATTGTGTGTTAAGGTGTGTACAAATTTGGTAATATAGGCTTATTAATCAAACAAGAACATTGGATAGGTTACATAATTACATTAAGAGATAATACAGCTGTCTGTGAGAAGTCTGATTTCGATACATGCCACTGTTGTCTTGTGCTAATGTCCCGTGTTAAGTTGTATTACTGTACTCTCATCACCTGGACCCGGTAATATGTTGGCTATGATAGCAGAATCTGACACGACATGTCTCCTTGGAAAATGCTCTCTTAGGCTGGTATTCTCGAAAGCGAACTAACTTTAGTCCAGGACTAAATTCAGATTTAATCTAGGACTAACTAACTATGTTATTCTCGAAAGTTTCTAACATTTGTCCAGTTATAAACGCTGGACGGAAAGCATTCTAAATTTTGTCTGCCGATGAACCAGGTTTATGGATAGTCCAGGATCAACTAGTGCTGTTCTAGAGTTAGTCCTGGACTAACTTTCGAGAATACCAGCCTTAGAGAGTTAAAAATAATTACTATTTTGTAATAAAATTTAACAGAGGGACCACTACTAACGAGTGAATTATCAGCACTTCAAATTTAATTTTCTACAAAAAAAAAAGACTGGTCTCACTCCTTTGGAGTGAATATTCAACTAATTAGAGTGAATTTTCATTCTTTTTGGAGTGTTTCCTCACGTCGCTTAGTGGCGTATCCAGGAGGCAAAACACACTAAAATTAGGATAGAAATTAGAAAATCTGGGCATCGAGCGCCCCCCCCCCATCCCCTTTCAGTGGAACTGAGCACCCCACTCCCATCAGACGAGGACTAAACTGTGACGATAAAACACTAAAAAATCATACATTCCACTATAAAGAACGTGCCAATGGGGTAAAAATAGGGGGGGGGGGGGGCTTGTTTTTCCTTTTATTTTGCTTGTAAATATCCAACCCAATTCGAGCACCCCTGGATACCTGCCGCTTATCAAAGAATGGATTTTTACTCTCTTACAAAATCCGACATTATAATACATAACTGACGTCATTATGGGTTGATATCTGTGAAATTAATCAAGTATCAATGACTTACCTGGTATCGTAGCAAATTTGTTTTGATATGGGATTTAGGCTCATGGGAGTTATGTTAAGTTATTTGCACCGAAGTACATGATTGTATTTTGTTATATGATGCCAGTTGTACTAAAGATCACTTGTATGATAACTGGGCCTAGATGCTATAGGGTCACTTATGTATCGATTGGCAGGGGCGTATTTAAGTGGTGAAGTGCTTACCAGGCTTTAGCCCCTAACGTTGATACTAAAAAAACAGTTTTCAGTTGTTGATTGAACAATACCCCCGGTTAAAAAATAAATAAACACAGGGGCGGATGCATACTTTTGGAAAGTTTGCTTAATATTTTTCTTTTTATTAGACAAATATTAATAATATTAATATATTTACTTTCCGGGGGAGCCGCCCTTTATTTGACCCAATGGTGATCAAGTTATTCAACATGGAAAATATGATAATAAGCACTTTCAAACAGGAATAATATATCAATAATAATATTAATAATAATTCCAAAATAATTCCAAAAATAATGATTTTTAGTTACTTAGTATAGGCCTATTATTCATTTTTTGTGTAATTATCTATGTGTCTGTTCTTTAGGGACAAAATTACCCTGCTGTAGATACTTCAGCAAGTCAGTTACAATTACTTCAATAGCTGAAGAATAATTATGGAAAACAAAATGTCGAGATGTGATCTTGTTCGTCAATGAAATCACCAAAGGAAATAAGCTAATATCCCGGGATTACTGCAGTAACTTCAG
The DNA here is from genome assembly GCA_025631205.1 of Nesometra sesokonis. Classification (NCBI taxonomy): domain Eukaryota; kingdom Metazoa; phylum Echinodermata; class Crinoidea; order Comatulida; family Antedonidae; genus Nesometra; species Nesometra sesokonis. The sequence continues at coordinate 12,143 of JAOTQE010064132.1, forward strand.
TACTAGATTACTGCAGTAACTGCAGCAGAATAATTTTGACGTGGTCCTTTTATCTTCATCATGTCATATTTAGATGTATTTTCAATTTAGGCCCTACTAATATTTTTGATTAATTTGGTATTTCTGATTATTATGTACTGTATGCTAATGGGTTACTAGCCTATATATGGTACAAATTTTAATGATTGAATGATGAGTTTTTACTTATTTACAGTAAATTAATTTCTCTATTAAGAGACCAATACAAGTTTACACTGCTTACTGATTAGTAACCACAACAGTAACGCTATTAGATAATCAGGCCAACAATCAGGAAAAAATCATTCATATGCATCCTTCAATCCCGAGGGATTAGGGAGTTGTGCCCTAAATTTCTTATCAGGAAAAAATAATGTAAAATCCTTTCTATTTGTTTTATCATACATGGCTTATTGTTTTAAGAATCTCCATCAAAATGACGGACAATGTTTCCAGTCAGACCCTTTTTGATAAAACATAATCATTAAAACAAAAATTAATTGGTATAATTCAGTTGCTTTTATACCAAGGATTTCGTAGTGTGTCATCACGGCTACTTCACACTCAGAAGATCACCGGTTCGTATCCGGGCGTGATAATCGAAACATTTTAATTTTAAGTAAAAACGTACTGATAAAATTCTGACATTTTGATTTCCGTTCTGGTAAGTGAGCCCGTGGTAAAGCGGTTGTCACATCAAAGTGAAGAGAAAGTATAGCGTTATTATATTAAGGCTATATTTATGCTAATGAGATGCGTGATACGTCACTTTTCAAGCAGACGACGTTTCATATTCTTTTTAATGAGCCATAGTTTAATGATGATTAACTACACCCTGGTTAATTTACAATGTTGATGAGATATCTGTGAATATATTTCCATTTATGTACTATGCCCTTAGGAGCAGCACTGGAATTTGGCTCCGTAGTAGTTACACATTCAAATCACGATTAATTCAGCGTTAACCCTTAATCTTCACCATCAATATTCTGCATTATCCCACTTTGGACAAACCCTCTCCCAAAAAGTTCCCCCTGAACAAAGATCTTATAATGTAAAGATAGCGCGCTGGCCGATTTTCGCATGGAATTTCTGTAATGATGGTGTACGCCACCTACGTTCAATTCTACTCCTTATTTTGTAGGGGGCGCTATAAAATGTTTGTTTTATTCTCGTTTTTATAATAGTTATTTATTTAAAATAATTATTATTTGGATTTATTTTCCTAAGGGTTGATACTGAAATTTGTATAGATATTAATATTATATCATTAGTATTTAAGTAAATGCGTTTGTGTTATCAAATTAAATCAAATCATTTTTATTCGCAATATTTTCTACCTGCGCGTTCGTTACTTTGTAGCGAGCGCAATTCCATGACATTACGCGCTGGAACAGGCCAGCGCGCTATCTTTACATTGTAAGATCTATAATTATGTAGCAGAGCCAAGACAAAAAGGAAGTCTTAAAGCTCTTTTTCAAAATAGGCAGCTGCAGAAACAATTAAATTATTTTTCTTTATTTCCAAAACATAGGCATACAGTTTAAACATTCAACTTTCATACTACGTTAACAAATTTCGCAATTTTATCAAAAATTCAGTTTTATCAAAACTTACATATTTAATGTTCGAATTTTGATGTACAGAAACATCGTATAAAAAAAAACTGTTTTGGGGTTTTTTTTTTTTGCATGTTGAAGATAATAATGTGCAGTTTCATAATTTGTATATAACTCAAATTTAAATTTTTTTTCGACTTATCTATCCTTTGGATTGGCTGTGCTATATAGCAAGAGTAACTTGTGGTATTCCGTATTACATTTCATAATGGTAATACTAAAGTCATCACAATTTGATCTGGTCTTGTTAACAGAATTCAAATTAATGAATTGTGAGACATCAGGATCAATTTTGTTATGTAAATATTTGTAAAGGAAATAAGGATCTAAACATCGTCTTCTATAAGACAGAGTTTGCAAGTTTGAGGCATTAACACTGAGACCAAATTTTAGACAGAATTCATCATGATGTTCTCCATAGTTTTCAAAATCTGTTGACCATTTAGGATATGATCCAAAATAAGTTAAACTAGATAATCAGTAGATTGCACCATAAGCCTGTGCAATGTACTTACATACGTACTACAAAACTAATACACAATACTCCACATGGTTTTCCTAGGGAACAGTTAAATAAATTTACTTGTTCCCTCTTTTCCAGATAAAGCTCACAATTTCAAGATTGGTTAGTCCACACCGCTATCAACAGATGCATTGTATTACCATCGAGTAGCGCAGTGCACATACCGTATCTTAACATACACCCATTAAGTATTTTACATTTAATATCGTTAAACTATATGGATCAAATCTTAGGAGAGGTACCAGATGCTCTGATTAGGTAGGAAGAAAAAAACCATGGAATGCACATACCATATCTTAATATACACCCATTTGACTTACTTGACATTTAATATTGTAAACTACATGGATCAAATCATTGTGGGAAAATATTAGTACTACATTATTAAATTCATATTTTCGTTATTTGGAAAATTATTTTCTTACTCTAAACTTTTCATAATTGAAATGCTTGAAGCAAACATACCGGGTTGATTATGTTATACGCAAAGGTTATGTTAATAGTTATAAATACTTTCTGCCACCATATTGGTACCATATTCGAGTATATTGTTATGTAAATTTGATTTAAATCAGCCTAAACCTCAACATATACAGGATAATTACAATGTTCCCACTTTCCCAATCGGAGCCAGGATTGGCATAGGGTTATTATTTGATTTATATAACTATATTATTTTGGAGTTCCTGATTCCTCGGTATTGTAATACACCCAAATGACAACATGTTATCCATCAAAATAGTATGAATTTTATTAATTTCCTTAATATACTGACAATTTTTAAAATCAAAATTACAATTTTAGTAAGCACAAATTTAAATGAATAACAACTAAAAATATACTCGTAAGAAAATCTCTGGCTTTTATTGTTGGTATTTTCTAAATTACTATATAAGTTTAACACAAAACACTGCTTGATATCCAGTCGTTTGCGATTAGTGTAATAATGTTTTTAGCTAACGGAAGTTAGATTAGGAAGGTTTATAATGTAGGACTCCTTGGCATAAACATGGTACTAGGCCTACATAATATTAGAACTAGGCCTAATAATTTACAAAAGCAATCAAAGATTTATACAATGTAACTGAGCATGTGTGTTGGCCATAAAACGCACTCAAATAAAAGAATATGCAGTAAAATAAATCGTTAAGCATAACGCAACGATCTTTTCTGTAGTATTAAACAAATCGGTCTATTAATTCAGGTCAATTTCTGATCGTCTGATTAACAGTATATCCTGTTCTTGAATTGTCCAGGTTATAATGGTAGTGGTAAAGAGGTAGTGGAGACGGATGGGGACAATTTATTGAGTTAGCATTATTTTAATTATGTCTTGTATTATTGGTTTGGTTTCCATTATTTATACTTAAAAGACATTAAGAAATTCTAATCAGCAAAGAAATTTTGAAATGTTTTGAATTGAGTGATAAAAATAAAAAAATAAACCAAACTAAACAGAGACAGGGAGCTTATTAAAGCTTATTAAGATAATTATCTTGCGTGGTGTGTGTTGGTGGGGTGGGTGGGGGTGGTGGTGCATTGGGTTTGTTTAATCGAGCAAATCTCGATTGAGCAAAATTTGTTTTACTGGTATAGGAAGAAATAAGGCATATTTATATATACAACTTTACAAATAATTTACCCTTGAATCATCAAACGAGTTCCCTTTATTACTGCAATAGCGATTTCCAGTTCTTGAATTTATTTTTGAATTGCAGTTATAAATTCAACAATCCAATATTTTAATATAGTAGTAACCTATATCTGATAAAATCATAATAAACGATATTAAGTTACCATGGGATATAGTAATGTAGCCTATGAATTTTTTTTTTTATTATGCATTGCACTCATACTGAACAATTCGGTGTCCCGATATTGTGCGAGGTCATTTTGAAATATTCACAAAAATAAGCAGAAAGTCATAATTTCACCAAAAAAAAAAATGAGATTACTGTTGTTGTGTTAAATTTGGTAATTATATTTTATGGTTAAATTCTTCCTATTTATGTTTATTTACAATAAACATGTTTTTGAACTACATTTTGCAAAGGAAAAACACACAGGAAGTCAACAGTTGTTTTTCATTAAGATCGATTTTCTCAAAAGTGTGATACATACACCTATGTTTTAAAATTGTGTTTCTCTGGTTATACTGAAGCTATGAACCTCATTTAAAAACCAATTTAAAGCTTATAATCTTCTCTGTCCAAATACAAAATTAACTCAATTTTAGTTTTCTGTACAACATGACTCATTTTGTGATCCACCTGACAATTATGCACTTTTAGCCGATCCAATAATTGATAAGTGTCTTCTTTTACTACAGCTTATATTGGTAGAACAACGTAATTACTGATATGTTTCCAGAAATCTACTTGGTCAATAAACGTTAAACCAATGCCCCTATCATGACGTAATATAATATCCCGATTTCTTTAGTGACGTGAAAACATGATCCGCGTGGATGCTACACTCACGAAACGGTAATTCTATGATTTACCGGCTAAATACAAAACGTGTAATGCTAGGCTTATAAATCTGAATGTGTTACAAGTCTATTATATTTGGATGCTTTTTTGGCGTGGATCTTTTTCTGTGTAAGATTTTAACGAGGTAACCTAGGCTAACCAACTTAATTATCAATAAACGTAAGCTGGTCTTGGCCTATGGTAGCCGGCCGTTTGCTCAGAACTTAATTTTTGTTGTGTAATTACATATTATTATTGTAATATAATATGTGCCTGTCTTTTGGAATATCTACAAATTGTACTCACAATGGCATATAATAATAATATCAAACTCGTTTTCTACGCCAACTACCACAATAGTAGGTTTTTTCCTTATCCTCAAGCCACACAACATTATCATTATTGTCACATATCCTATAAACACATTACATGAAATTAATATGAGAATACTACTACTAGGCTATGCATAACTTCGAAAATAAAGGCAATGATCACGCCATAAAATATGGATAGCAATGTATTACTATCTGTTTGCTTAGCAATAAGGTATACTTAATCAACGTATATACTTTAAACCTGGAATTTTTGGAAACCTTTAATTTACGCGATTTTCTCGTAAAAATATCAATCGCCAAGTCTTTACTTGCGATAAGCGAGAATGTTATTATCGAGTGATTGTTTAATGCCATAGGTAAAGGGAAATTGGAAGAATGACCTATGTCTTGAAACCTGCTGGCTGAATTGCGCAATATTGTCGACGACAGTGCACTTTCATGGTTTATCCAGAAGTAAGAGATGAAATTAAATAGATCACCGATTGTCACTTTTACGAACGTATTGTTTTGTAAATCCAAAAGGAGGCCTCCAAGAAGCAGGGGCTATCTAGGGGTGCTTAGGGTGCTCAAGAACCACCATTGGGAGATGCAAATATGAAGATTGGGCCCTCGAGACGAATCTGAATTTTCAGACAAAAAATGAAGTAAAAATGGCAAAAGAAAGAAGCATGGAGTTCATTTTACCACATTGAAAAGAAGAGCAATACCGTTTTTTTTTGCATTTTAGCAGTTTTGTCAATTCCATGTTGATCATACAACATATTCACCAATTCGTTGATATAATAAAATAATATGATACGTATAGTATACACATCACTCAAAAATCGGTGTAAACTAAAGAAAACTAGAACTGAAATCGTCACTAAGGACGATTTAGGTGATCCGTTGTGAATGATAAAATGCGCAGGTAAACCATAAAAAGTGAAAAAATTGAAATGTGCGTAATGATACGT
>JAOTQE010064143.1:0-18060 GCA_025631205.1 Nesometra sesokonis
TTTAAAATAACCTTGCTTAATAAATGTATACGGATAAACAATTTTCAAATGCAGTTTTCTCAAAACTTACATTTTGAATGTTCAAACTTCGATTGTTTATAACTTTGCAAGGAAATATCCTATGAAACTGATTTTTTTGCATGGTAAAGTATAATATGTAGTTTCATAATCTCTAAAAATTTCAATTTTCAATTTTCCAACTTATGTCTCATTTGGCTTGGCTCTGCCACAAATGAATGAGGGTTTCCTCAAGTAACTAGAATAATCATCATCTAGATTTAGAACACATACTAACTAAAATTGTTCAGGGTAAATGTTTTCAAATTTAAAATCTTTAGAGGTAGTCAATAATGCACATTTCTTTGTTTTTTGCTGCTTCCTTTTTAAAGGAGTTATTAAAACAAGTGAAAAAATCAAACAATGTTAGTATGATGTTCTGTTCATAGTAAAATGGTGCAAATAAGTATCTATTAAACATTAATTATAAAGTATAAGCAACTTAGTATCTCCATGGAGGAATATTCCTCCATGGTATCTCTAGTAACTTTGTTCAAGCAATGTGATGCTTTAACAAATGTATCATTCTCCACTTATACTGTAGGATGAAAGATGAAAACTATTTCATGCCTACTACAGTGACCATAATTACGAAGCCTACTGTTAAGTTGTGATAAAAAGAAAGCAGTCTGGACCACAGGACTGAAATGGGTTATCCGCAAAACTACATAGTCACTGAATTAACAATGCAACTCCTATAATATGAAAGGAAGATAATGCCAGTAGTATAAGGAAATTAAAGATCTTAAAAAATATTTAAAGAAGATATAATGAGATTAAAGAAGTACAGTGAAGAAATCATTTAAATAAATAATGACAGAAGTGGATGAAGGTTGCTAGGGTGAAGACTTCAAAAGAAGATGACTGGCGACAAAATGACAAGACAGAATTATTTTGAAGCATTAGTGACTGGGGATTACGTGGGGGTAGATTTAGGGAAGAGGCCATCATTGGGAAAATAGATATATGAACACTGTTTCTGATCAATCAATCAAACAATCAATTATACTGTACTGTAGATTTTCCATTTACAACAAGTAAATCATAAGCCCTTTTCACACAGAAAATACCACAATGTTACCATAACCATGCGGCATTATTGCCAGTCTAAACCCTTTCACACAGAAGATAAAATTCAGGTAGTATGACGGTTTCCTGTGTGAAAGATTCCAGTGGAAAGGTGTAAAATTGGCAGTCTTAATTATAGGAGGCACTGTTTTTACCAATACTTCCAACTTTGACCTTTGTTTAGTTTTGCTTCACCGCGGAAGCTGGCATTATACAGTGGATCCTTTCACACACATCCAACCTATACCAGTAAGGGCAATATAATGGTAATATGTCTAGGGTCTGAGTCATAGAATTGTGCCGGTATTGAAGGGAAAGTACCCTTTCGCAAGCCCGCATTCGCGAATTACCGCAATATTCCCAATTTTACAGTTCTGTGTGAAAGGAGTTATAGTAAAAACTTAAAGGGCAGGTTCACCCAAAAAATTATCTTCCTTATATGTTTTAGTTTATCAGTATATTCAGCCCTGTTTTTGAATTAATGATTCATTTTGCCTATCATATTATTGCTGAAATAGACGAAAATTGCTAAGTGGGGGGATAGTTCAAATTACAAGACAGAATCCCTATTCTTTTGCATACAAATTGTCTGAAAGAGGGGTATTTTAAATAAATTGTGAAAAATCAATGGTCATTCTAAAAATATATAAAAATAATTTTCTTGTGTATTTTAACCAAAATTGTTCATTTCTGGTGTTTTTATATTGTGTAAAGTAGCCATTTTTATTTCATAATAAAAAATGACCCACTTTGCTATTTTGTGTGAAAAAAAAGGGATGAAATCTAGCGTTTATTTTTATATATATTTTTTAATTCATAAGACTCAAAAGGAAAAAAAAATCCTAAAAATTCCAAAATAGGGCTGAATATACTTTTTATGATTAACTAAATCATATAATGAAAAGTAATTTTTTGGGTGAACCAGCCCTTTAAAGGGTATTCCTGCCACCATGAGCAAAGGCAGGGGCGGATCTAGGATTGCAATTTGGGAGGTGGGGGGCTTAAACTTCAATTACGTTTTGACAACAAACAAAAAAAAAACACGTCCTTGGATTCACAAGTCCGGTATTACCCTCATACAGCCGCTGTGCATCTATTTTTAGGAGTGCATTTCTCATTTACACCCCCCAAAAAAATTTTCTTGTCGATTTTAGGGGGCTTAAGCCTGTTAAGCCCCCCTTAAATCCACCCCTGAGCAAAGATCTACACGTGGAATCCTCAAAAAGTAGTCTCCCACCCCAGGAAAGACAGTGGTACGACCGTCCCACGACGTAGTGAGTGTCCGGCTTAAGTGGTTGAGGCAATTAAAAACAGATTCCTAATGAGAATATAATGATCATAAATAGAAAACACATTTACATACACAGTTTGACCTATCCAATTAGCAATAGATTAAATAATTAAAAATTGTGTAAGTTCTGCTACTAACTAGCTTTTCTGCTTAGAGTATATAACTCTCCCCAAACCACAATCCTTCATACACTCCATTTTGTTCAATTTTCGAAAAAGTTTGGTTTAGGGAGAGTTAGGTCACCTACAGTATGTTTACATTATGGTTTCATGATTTTGAGACTTCAAAACCATAGGTCACTTGGGCAACCCGTGACTTGAGACCTTTAGTTTTCTTGGTTTATTTTACAAGTTTTACTGTAGCTTATGTTAACAGGTTGACTGCCAGACCCATTTTCCTGTTTCATTCCCGTGTGCCAGAACAGGATTACATGTACAAATATAGTTTTTTAAGGTTTTATTTAGTCACATACCATCAAAATAGGGTGTGTAATATTTTGGTGGGAAAATATTAGGTGACGAGTAAACGTCGTTGGCACTGGGAAAAAAATGTTCTTGCCTACGCCAGTGGCGAAATACGATTTTTATCAGTGGCGAGTTTACTCGCCTGCATTAAGGTGCCACCACACTTTGTAATCTTTTAAACTGCCTGCAAATAAAACACAACAAACGGAAGTTATTTCAACATAGTGTATCTTCCCTGAACTACCCATGAGGAGGCTGTAAGTTTACAATGTACGTATCTGTCCTGAGCAACGTTATAAAGGTAGGCTGTTTTTGACGAGTATACTCGTCAAAGGCACGCACACAGCAACACCCGTTTGGCGAGTAAACTCGTAGCTGGCAGTCAACGTGTTAAAACTAACCATGAAAAATAATCCATGTGCAAAATATGGCAAGATTTAACCTTTGACATATGACCAATGATCGTGGTAAAATTATCTTTTTTTATATCCAGTGCGAATCTGGCTTAAACCTCATAAATAGAGTTGTCATGAGAAACAAACCCTGGCATCTGACAGGATTAGAATCCAGCCTTAGGTGAGCACCTTTGGTATCAAGCTGCAGTTAACCTTGTTGATCAGTGAAATTTAGTTTATTATTTTATTTAAGAAGTTTGTCTTTTCCATAATTGCGTGTTAAAGCCTTATAAACATCAGGATTTATAAAAACCATAGTTTAAGAACTCTAAATGTGGCTTTGTCTTCCAGTTCAACCGGTTTAACCAGCACTTATTGCTGGTTTATGTAATGAATTTTAACATCAATAAACTTCATGTTCAACCGGTTTAACCGGTACTTATTGCTGGTTTATCTAATGAATTTTAACATCAATAAAAATTAAGCAGAAGTAATTAATTTAAACGAATTAATACAATTAACAAGAGAATAATGATACAAAATGGAAAACACAGCTAGATTCACAGTTTGACTGGACAATTAGCAAGATTTTCAAAATTGAAGTAATTGCCTAAATGCAAAACACTTATTAACAGCATTTAACTTCTGTTTTAAATGATTTACTGATGGACGTAATTCTGACTGGATTTTTAAGTAGCTATTGCGTTACAACCGGTAGTGCAAGATTAGACAGCAGGTACACAACCGGTGCTGAGTAACATATTTGTATCTTGTGTTCCGCTCGTCTTAAGTCTCTTCTTAATTTCTTGCTATTTTTTGTCAGTTTGGTGGCTTTGTATTTTCCTGTTTACTACTTCAACTCATTAGTTTACTACCCGTTATGAAATGAAACCTACACACTGTTGCTCAAGTTCTACAACAAAAATAATGCAATAAATTTATTGGGATTATGAGATCAACGAAAAATTAAATACTTATTTAATTTGTAATTACATCTTAAACTCATGGTATGAAAGCTATAGAACATAGACAATTTAAGCCGCAATCACACTGGATTTTAAAAACATTATATGAGGCAAGGCATGCCAAACCCACGAAGTTGTCGCCCAGGAAGTTATTGAGAAATAAGCAAATAAACAAGAGGAATATAAACAAATACATAAGAAATTCTGGTCTATTTTGTTCAATAACTTTGGTTATAATTGTCCGATTTTAAAAATTGACCCCTCATTTTATAGCTGACAGCTAGTGTAATACGGTTTCAGTAGTAACTCCATTTTTTAATTTTCCGACAACTTGGTGGTTTTGCCATGCCATACTTTACCGAGATCATTGGTAACATTTCAAAGGTTAATCTTACCATTGTTTGCACTTCATATTTTTATGGTTAATTTTACCATAAGCTCTGGTAAAAACTTACTGTATACAATAGTCCATGTTACTCAAGATAGCCTAAGTGACCATTGAAGGCCATCTTTTGTAACATGAATCGGAAAATTTACCCAAAATCATGCTGTCCACTTTTGACTTTTAAACTAGTTTGGTAAGTTTTACTGGGTACATTTGACTCCGGAAAACTAACTGGTAGACGGTGTTAGTTTTATGGAGTGAGATCTTCTAGGCTGTCCACACAGACTGAAGCTTAAGACAATTTTTTTGAATTAAGAGTACAGCAAAATCTCCTAAAACTAAACACACATCAGACCGTCCATTATGCTCAGTTTTCCAGACTCTCCAGTTTTGAGGGTGTAAAGTTCACCTACATTTGCATTGGTTTCATGATATAGGTCCGGGTTTAGCTGGAATGACAGTCCGGTTTAGGAGGAATGCCGGTTTGAAAGAATTAATCATTAATAGTCTCCATACAGAAATTAAAAAAATACTAGAAATAATCCTTTTACGCTACTCTGTAAAAATATAGCTTCCCCACTGTGTAAATTATTATCCGAGTTCATACATTTTGATCAAAAAGTAATTCCATATTAAAACTATTTTTACTCAATTTACTTAATCAAATTTGTTATTTGTTAATTTCTATTATTTGCACAAAGATACAAGAATTATTTATAACGGTTTCATTTTTTAAAGCAGAAACCTATATTAATATCAATTAAGTTATGCTATGAACAGACAAACACACACACACATGCCCAACAACACAACTGAAAACTAAACCTTTCCAACTTGGATGGCAGAGGTAAAATCATGAGTTATTCTTTCATACAGTATATTGCACATAGCATTAAGTCGATGAAATAGCCAGGTACTACCTGCAAATATCATATCCTACAAAAATTATGTGGAGAACGATAAATAACCAGTAAAGAGCATGTGATTCCAAACCTAAGCGAACCACATTGGATCTTCGCTTCCTCTAGGCTTGTCCTGTTTAATGAAATGCATCTAATATAATATCCTGAAAAATAAGTTTGTAGAAGCTAACTAATCACCAGATTGAATTGACTGATAGAAGAGAACTGAAGAACTTGCATACCATCGAAGCAATGGAATTCCAAGTTAACTTAAAGTTTGAATCAATGTTTAAATGCAAGTAATGTTGAACACTGCTTTAAATTTATTAGTTATGACATTTGATCTAGTTTCTACTTCTACATGAATTCAATTTTTCTTGATTGTTTTGTAATTTTCATAATTTTTGTCTCATTTCTAGGTTCACAAACATACAAAGTTCACCCAGGATTTAGTTTTCTTCACAGGTTATGAAATGTTCTCAATTATAAAATAAAATTGAGTATAGTTTAATTCACAGATAAGGCAGAAACAATCAAATTGTATGTTCTTGGCTGAGTGATAGTGAAAACTATAAGTTAGAAATTTTTTTTTTACTTTATAAATGATGGTACAGTTAATAAACATGTATTTTTTAAAGACACATTATGGTGGTCGGGCAGCTGGGAATCAAAACAGACTATTTTGGTGAAATCATTGGTTTGATTTGAATGTGTAGCACAGCAGTACATTAATTGTAATTGCATAAAATAAGGATATAATTTAAAACAAGCATTCTGTGTCACACACAGGCTCAATAAAACTAGTACAGAACTTCACCGAAAACATGACACTCTTTGCCTATGGTTTCCTTTCTATTTGAAAGGATTTAACATTTCCCTTTTGAAGGTAGTACTGTAGGGGTGAGTTTGCAAAACCAAAAACACGTGTAAATGATTATTATTATCTAAAATGGAAATTATGTGCTATTAGGAAGAAGACTAGATCGTTAGAATCACCGCTATGGTTTTATCTCTGGTATCTACGCTCGAGGCAAAATTTCCAATATTATTATTGCGATAGTAATAGAAAACGGGATTTTAAAACAGCAAGTTGGTTTTTTCAATTATAACAAATTTGAAATGGTAAATCCCTGGCATTTTTAAGCCTTAAATGTACATAAAAACAAAGGCAGTTTGGCAACGCAGGTGAGAGAATGGAATACCCCAATAAAACAACAGCTTATGATGTGCAATGCACGGTTTTCAACACATTTGTGAGGTTGCACCACAAATGAGTCTCATGGTAGGAAAATCCAAAATTGAGCTATTGGTACCATCTAATAGAGCAAAATATAAGCTGTAGCCTACACTTTAGATGACATTCATTGGACACGTAAATCAAAAGATATGAGCATTTGAAAATTTTATATATGGAAACATGGATTTGAGAAAATCGCACATAAAGAAATAAAAAAATAAACAATTAAGAGACTATAAATCTCAGAAACTCTGCATGAAGGACATTTTTCTATAAGAAAACTCACCTAAAAATTATATTGTAATGAAATATAAGTGCCATAGTACTCATAATTGATTAAAACTAAATTTCTCAAAAATTTGACTTCAGACCTATTTTGGAGATTATCTAAATTTTATCTCACCTAGGATGCGACCCATTTTGTGGTGAGACCTCACATTTAAACGTGAATAGCCACACGTACCAACAGGTCACCGTGTGAAACAACCAACAGCCAATAGCTAACACTTTTCACATGCTTTGTGCAGGTTATTATGAAAATGTATACATGTAGATATAATTTTATAAATTAAATGTACTCAAATACATATAGACAATGTTGTCATATAATCAGTGAGAATAAAAATTATATTATAACATCAGTAGTACTGTAGACCTCTAGCTATTTAGAAATTTAAAATCTCCCTACTGGGTATTTATTCATATTTTTTTCTATTAACATGCTATTCTGTCTTCACTATAAATCACCAAATTAAGCTATATGAAAAAAAGTGCACCATCATGGAGAAATATAATCCTAGGTCAGAACTAGATGAAAGATGAGTCAATTAGGAGCACATATCTGTTCCCATATAGACTGATAGCTTCACTTGTTTATATTCATGGCTTATAGTTATATATTTGAGTGTTGGGCTGAGTCAGCCTGTGTAATTATTCCCAAGTGAAAGTAACTTTCTTTCACACAGCGATTTGAAAATATGACTGGGTGGCTAGCTTAATGATACAAGTCTTTTCTCTAGGTAGGTTGTACGCATGTTGAGCAATACAAAAATTTAACCTAATGGTAACAGACCTGGATTCTATGCAAGTATTACACATTTCAATCAAATATTGAATGAAAAATTCGGCAAGGCTTATCCTAAAATTTGAGCAAAGGTGTTTTTTTTTTTTATGAAGCTTAGATTTTACAGAGATAAAGGTTTACTGTATCATCAGAGTAGAAAAGATACCTTTCAATATTTTAAACTATCTTCCAATAACTACTTTATCTGAAATCATTATAAACTCACTAGTATTGATTAGATATGTCATTTAAGCTACAGTGTCAAGAGTCCTTCGAACCCTGGACCTCGACTGAGACCCTTGGGTGGTGTCTGGCTGACAGCCACTATTCGCGGTTCCGGCACTCATTATATATGACCTGATCTTGCTCACTCAAATTTCTCAGGTACGAGGTAATGGTTGGGACTTGCATTTATGCAAAATAGTCTGTTTGCATTACACACTATAATATGAATACAAATAAGTATACACTTGCAAGCCTGTGGAACATGGCACTGAAGCTTATTTCTTGTTTCTGTAGTGTGAAGTGAATGAGAGTGCAGCCCTCAAATTTCGGCTTTATAGGGGCAAGGCCATTTTTGGCTTGATTTTCAGGGGTACAACAGGAAACCTGAGGCCATTTTGTATTAATTGTATCCGTATGTATCACTGAAAATAAAGAGAACCAAGGTCAAATTGGCCTTGATGATGGTCAAATTTTTAGGGCACTGAGGACAAATGAGTGGTCACCAGAGGCAAATGGCCTTGGTGCCTTGGTTAAATTCGAGCCCTGCGAGTGCAAAATTCTTCCTGGAAGAAACGCTAGTCCATCACAGGTTACTTCCCAGCAATTTGTCAGTATCCATTGTACAGTTGGGTAGACTAAAGCATGTGAGTAAAGTGCGCTGCCTAAGTGCACTAGCAATAGGCAAGCATGAGTATAAAACTCTAGACTTTTGGATTTTGAACCACCACCACTGAACCAACTGCAACTACAATAATACAGTATATAAAATATAATATAAATTGTAAATGGAAACAGATAAAAAATTAGTTTGTCCATGTACATCTACAATGAATGCAACTTGTTACCATACACCACAATTAATTTCCACACTTGTTTAATGATATACCTCTGAAAAAGCTCTTATTTTCCCCCTTTTTTCACTCATTTATTTACTAAAGAAAAGTAGGTTTCCACCTAACATTCGAACTTGTTGAATCATAGATTTCAACATTTATAAAATAAAACAGTTAAACATAAAACAGAATTTACAAATCAGAAATCCACATACCGGCCTACTTAAAATAATATGCATTGTCATCCGAAAACAGGCAAGCAAAACAATCTTGAGGTGCATGTAACCCTGAACATGCATTTTTAAGATTTTTTTTTTTCAGTGAAAAGAACATGCTGTAATTATTTATCATAATTAACACCTGAAACTTTTTTTTCTACATTTCTTTTATCAGCAAGGTCAATTAACTCATCTTACATGAAATAAAATAATTCTTTTAATTCACAAAGCCAATTCCTCTTGAGATTTAAATAACAACAGGAAACTGGTAAGAAAACAAAGTAAATGCAAATTGAAAGTATTTAATAAAAACTGAAGTTGATAATTTATCTCGAAAAAAAAATACAGAAATTGAACGTCTAGACTAGGTCAGCAAGATAATGCAAAGTAACGGTCAAATCATTTTAAATCAGAATGCTTTGATTCTGATAATAACATCAGGTTAAGTACGGAATTCAAATATGGTGAAACGATAAAGGTATAATTTCTGGTGGGGAAGCTTGACCTAGTACCTGCTTATCTAAACACCTTTTGAGGAGTGTCGCTTTCAAGAGCGTTGCTCAAAATGTCAACTGTAATTAAGTATTGTTACTAACAAGTGTTGTGTTGAAGTGTCCTAGCAATTTGATGGCCATATGAACATACAGTGCATATTCATAAGACATAAGACTGTAAGTAAATACAGTGTATACCTTTAATAAATATATTTAACAGGTTTTTTTTAAATATGTACTTACTGTGGTTGTTATTATTTAGGAAGACTTAGAGGCATGCTAGGGATGATATTTCAAAATGACAACTGCATGAAAACAACTTACTACTTAACTACTTAAACTTACTACTTAAAAATTGGATAAATGCGAGCAAAAAAAAATTGGAGAGCTCAAGAGCAAAACTAGCCTTGAGTAGGTTAAAACACTAAATTATTTATTTAAAATAATGTTATTTTTCTTAAACTCCTGGCTGTTCACTTTCAATGTGCAAGTTATGGCTTTAGTATAATGTGCTAAAGAAAGGCATATTAATATTACTAATGAAAAGATCCTCCAATTTCAACCAAGGCCCCATCGACCTTTAGGTGTGACCATGGGACAAATGTTTCCCCCCAAAGTCACCATCGAACAAATGTTTCCCCCCAAAGTCACCATGGAACAAATGTTTGTCCCAAACTCACAAACACAATTCGAAATCTAACAAAGACAGGTATTCCAAGAAACAAGTAAAATCTGAAGCACATGATTTTGGTGTTATGCAGTTGATATCCAGGAACCGAGTCTGTTATGAATTATCTTGCCTTATTATCTTATCTTATACCTTGCTTTATGCCACTTTTAAGCCTAAAAAAGCCTAATAGTAAATCAGACCTGGGTTGTTGTTGATTACAACCACCTAGTCAAACACAGTTGGTCTGATTGTGAAAGCACCTTACGTCATACCTTTAAAAGTGCGCTCAAAATTGTTAGCTCTGGTTGTCAAACCTGATTATCATGT
Organism: Nesometra sesokonis; assembly: GCA_025631205.1. Lineage (NCBI taxonomy): Eukaryota > Metazoa > Echinodermata > Crinoidea > Comatulida > Antedonidae > Nesometra > Nesometra sesokonis. Next base: position 10,595 of record JAOTQE010064143.1, read on the forward strand.
GCTTCTAAACAGCTATAAGATGTGCATGCTTCACGAGGTGTGTCATGACTGCCAACCCTAATTACTCCATGATAGATTGACAATTAGGCAATCAATATCAAAAATTGTTAAAAATCAAGGGATTTTGAAAACAGCTTCGGTACGCTGTTTGATGTTCAAGGACTCTGTTTACGAAATTTGACGTAAGCTGTCAAATTTTAATTACCAGGTAATATTTTTAGTCATCTCACTATATTGGAGAATTGTCATCAATTGTCAGCTGAGAATGATCAAATTACCTTAACCCCCTAGGCATGTTAAACCAGAGGGGCCAAGGATGCAGTATATGGGGCATGCTAGTCAACAAATTTTTAATGAAAGCATTTGACTGTTGTTGAAAGGTTTATAGGGTTATATTTCAAAGGGAAATGAGCTGTTAGGAGCCTGTCATACTCAGCATTATGTGGTCTGGTGTGCAAGTTCCTCTCCACGCCACCACTTAACCTAACTGGTCTAAAACATGTTTATATTAAAGTAAACAGAGAGGCATCCTCACCATCAACTGAATATGGCCCAGAGGTTAACAGATAAGTATCTTTGGCCACCTCAAGTACTGGTTATTTGAATAATTAAAAAAAACCAAATACTTTCCAAGCCTTCGGCTCATATAATGCTCTAGCCAAATTCTCAGGCTTTGGAGTGTGAAGCAGTGAGCATTATTATCTACTTTATTATTATTTATTTCTGATTATTATTGCCTGTACCCATGGTACACCTGAAGACTGAATCAATGTAGATGAACTGCCTTCTTTATTGCATACATCATATTTTTCTTAAATTATTTTCAAGTACAACAGTCAATGTGTTTAACAGAAATAACCATGTACTGCATCTATTTAAATTATGTCTTCACTGTATAACTTAATTAACTAAAATATTTGTTACTAATCCATAACATTTAATTGCATTATATAAAGTTTATTTATACTAGTTTGATTATAGATTTAGTAGAGAATATTCTGTACTTTTGAAACTTAGAAGGATTATTGTATTTGTAGAAGGAATTGTCCAGGGTCAGATGTAAAAAAATAACACTTGTTTTCCTATGAAAGAGAAATTTATTTGGAAACTTTAATACTTTATATGGTAAGGTCAAATATAACAGATTCATATGGAAAAGGAGGGATTACAGGGAAAGGTAGTGTTGTAACAGCGAATGCATTGCTGTAAAAAACGATTACAAATGAATAACTCCCACCAACTCTCCACAAATTTCACCAATTTTGCCCTACTTATCAATAAGGACACACATTAAAAAGAACACCATTCAGTCAGGGAGGATACCTCCCTGATTCAGTGCTTCTCCGAACTAATTTTCTGTTATATATTGTAGAAACAAATTCTGAGATGTTTTAACATTCAGTATTTCATTCTTCTGGATATTTAATCGTATTTTACTGAGTACTATAATTTCCATAGTGCCCTCTTAAAGGCCCCAAGCCTCTTTAAAAAGTACTTAATTTTTTTTCAACTGCCCAACAAATTATGACACTTAATTTTGTAAAGTAGCTGATAATTGAATACAGAATGAACTGCCAAGCAAATTAAAAAATGACTCCACATTAAGTAATGCCTGTAATTAATATAAGATGGATAATTAAGAATCCAGTGTTGATATTTTGCTACTCTGGCAGATATCCAGCAATTTGCCGAGTCTTTATCAGAAAATTTAAACGATGTGTTAATGAATTTATTGGCAATTAACTGTAATTATGCATATATTAGGCAAAGTACTATTACATATCTTAAAATACATTTGAAACATTCCAGGCATTTAATGGTTAAATTGTAGACGGTGAGACAGCAAATTATAGTTTTCTTGTGTCATAACCTCCACTTTTTTAGGAGAGGGAAAACTGCAAAAGTTGGGATCGAAAGTCAACTGCATTATTAAACAAGTTACATTGACACTCCAAAATTACAGTGACACTCAAACTTCTGCAAATTGTTGAAATAAAACCTTAGTCATCAAACTAAAATAGAAATAAATGTACAACGTTCAGCTTAACTCTCCAAACCGAAATCAAAAAAATAACTTTCCTGCCAAACTGAACCTATTTCTGGGTCCGAAAATCATGAAACAAAATGGAACTCCAGAAAACTGAACAAAAAGCGTATGGCTTTACCACATTGATTTCATTAGGATCTTGGAGAGATACTCTATAATGTATAGTTCTGCTGTTAGACTTCACTTTTTCAATTTTGTTGCTTTGTATTTTTGTTGTTATGACTGTAGGGGCGGATCCAGGAGCATGTAAAAGAGGAGGTTCATATTTAACAAGAGAAGCCTGTACTTTGCGTGTATTTGGACGGACTATGTTAAACTACAGTATAATTTATGTAGTTTGCATGTATTTTATTACTGAGGGAACATTTTAAAGGTGCACGTAATATAAAAGGGAGTGAACATGTACTTTGGCGATATTAGAGGGGGTGCGTACCGGATGCGCCCCCCTCTAAATCTGCCCCTGGATTGTCTATGTAACACTGAATATTTTGTTGGCAAAATAAAATATATTGTCTATGGTATCGTTTAGTCACTGAATCAATCTCCTGAAAACCATTAAAAACTTTGTGAAAATCTTTTAATTTACATTTAAATTTGCCACTGTCCATGGCTTTCTCCTTTACACACCTTTATCTGCAGCACCAACCAGTGTACTGGAGAAAACATCAGGAATTCCAGTGATGTGCCTCAATAGGTCAGTGTCTTTGTGCCATAGAAAGAGATTTCCTTTCTTTTGAAGACCCACTAGAAATGCTCCTGCAATAAAGAATACAATAAACAAAGTCAATGTTATACATTGCTAGGTGGAAGCAGTTGGCGCAGCGGTTGCGCTTCAGACTACACGAGGTTCGGTGGTTCAAGGGTCACTCTGGTTGGCTGTGTGTGTTCTTGGGCAAGACACTTTATCCAAGTTGCTTCTCTCCACCATGGAGAAAAAAGTGGGTACCTAGGAGTTACAAATGTCATATGCGCAGATAACAGCTGTAACATCAAGGAATGAATTGTATTCCATTGCTGTTTGTTCCAATGACTAGGGTAATAATTTTGAAGCACATAGTAATAAGCCCTTATGGTAAATGTCACATTATTATTTTTATTACATCAATACTTATTACAATACTTATTATATACCATGTCTAAGCTGGCCTTCATTTTTTGCGAAGTTGACATACTCTGATTGATCTATTGACCTGTGCTTACACTTGGATATACTGTACAGTTAAACTTCCCTGTGCGGACACCTCTCGTAAGCGGACACCTTCCATAACATATACTAATTGAAAGACCTGTTTGTTCTTCCTATCTAATCAGTGCATTTGGTATCTCTCGTAAGTGAACACCTCCCTTAAGCGGGCACGGACACATCTTGTCTTATAAGCCAGATTTTTTGTATGTTAATTTACCTCCCATAAGCGGACAACCTGGAAAATTTAGTGACTTTTCTGTAAAACGAATACAAATTTCTGTACAAAATTGCCCTTGTACTGTAATTTGGCTGGGAATCATATTACTGAACTATTCTTAGAAATGATAAACAATATTTAATAACAGAGAATATGGTGTCTAGAAATTTGAGAGGCCATTTGTGTAAGGCGGTGAAATGTGAAACCTACGCATGTATAAATAATTTTACAACTTCAGCCCTTTATCGGCTGAAATTTTCGTAAGCGGACACCTCCCATAAGCGGACACTTTTCCCAGACCCAAGGGTGTCTGCTTACGGGATGTTCAACTGTAATTGGAATCTACAATTTAGCATAAACTGGGAGATGGGCTTATGATTGATGTTGGGTTACTTGGATACTTGATCAAATACGGTGAATTTTTCAGTGTCTGAGTTATGATGCTTGTTTCTAAATTCGTTGTGGCAATTATACAGAAACCGTAAACAAAACATGAAACTGAAAGTGTCATAAAGGTGTTGCAATGTGTAGTCCGAAAAATTATATAATCTCATTAATTATGTATTTCCCTGAACAACAAAAATTGTGCAAGGAATTCCCTTGAGCTACTTAAGTTATTAGCAAAGCACTGAAAGATAGATTCTCAACAAACAAGTAAACACAAAGTGTGAATTTTAAGGAATTAACAGAATTCTCAACTGAATGCAACAAAATGGTTATCATATTTTGCAAAAAAAATTCTAATCCACAATACTGAATAACCATAAAAAAAAGAAAGTCTACTAAATGAAGATTTCTCTCAGTAATACAGATTAAAAAAAATTGTTTGTGGCATATTTTGGTGCTTTAACATTCCAGTGGCAATTGAAGGTGATGTAGGAAATGCAACATAGCACAGTGCAAGCTGTTCAAGTTCCCAACTTCCAAGTCAGCGGTCCTACTAAACACCACCAGCAAAACTGTCAACCAACGGAGAACCACTGGAGACCACCAGATCTTAATACAAAACAAAATCTTACCACTAGAAAGGATTTGCCTACATGAAATCCCATAAGAATAATAAAATATACATTGTAATGTTTAGATTGAAACTCCGCACTGTGATTGACAACTATGAGACGGCAATCGATCAGGAATAATTCCAAAATTCAGCTAAATTTCCCAAAAATTTCTCATAGAATTTAAGCTTTGAAATGTATATTTTGTTGTTATTAAGCAATTTGATGTAGGTAAATACTCTCCAATGGTAAGATGTTGTATTGTATTAGGATCTGATGGTTTCAAGTTGTGTTTAGTATGACACCCCCTCTCCCCCGCCAGGTCAGGAGTTTGAACCGCACGCTGGCCACTCTAGTCTGGTCAGGCAAGGATACGCTGGCCACTCTTGTCCGGTCAAGCAAAGATATTCCAGCTTTGTTAATAAGTTCTAAGTAGCTTATGCTATACTTAAATCTTGAATACAAAAATATTATGATACATGGTTATACCAAAAACATGTGGCCACATTTCATCTCTGATTTCGGCATAATGAACCTTTAAAAATAAGGTAAACATATTAACTTGACAATAAAGATGATTTGTTGACCATAAATTCCATTCAAAGTATTGGTACACAGCTAATACAACATAAGCAGAACAGCAACCAATTTTGAAACTTCCACTTAACAATTTTGTGAGGTAGAGGGGAAGAAATATTACGACAGATTCTTCAACTATCAATTAAAAGATTCCGATCAATAATTTCCTTTTAAAGCTAAGAAGCGACTTTCATTCTTGAACTGGACATGTAGCTGGCTTCCGGCAGTATACTAGAAAATGTTCTCATGCTCATCACAAGAAGAAAGTTAAGAAAGAGGGGTCAAGAAAGGGGAAGGGGTTACAGACAAGATGAAGGGGATTACAGACATCACCATGTCTATTCTGTTGCTATTGCAATTTCATTTTAAGATTTCAATATATAAATTGTGAAAGATTTTGTGAAGTATTTTTACAGAGTTTCTTCCTCTAAACTCTAAATTTCAAAAGTTTATTTGTGTGCAAAAATACACAGTAATATAAGTTTACTTCCTCTTATTAACACCAAGTTTTAAAAACAAAAAATGACTGACAGGAATTTAAAGGTATTGTTTATATACACCAACTTGCCTAAATCGAATCTAAAGTGGTATTAAAGACAAAATTTGACATAGAAAAAATTTGATTTTGAGATTGTTAAATGAAAAACACTGGCAGGAAAATAAATTTGACTTCAAAATTATTTGACATACGCAGTCAGCATTAGCAATTTTAATTCCATTAAGCTTTAAAATTGTTTGAAATTACAACAGAATCTGAACATTAATATCATTGGTGACTGATAAAATTTCATGGGTTTTCATAGATATAATTATATGGGAGAGTTGTTTTAAGTAAAACCAAAGAAAATTGCCTACCTTGAAAACACAGTCATTCAAAAAACAACTGGAAGCAAGGATTTAAAGAACAAGCCACAATCATACTGAAGTTTTTTGGCTTTGCTTAAATATTTCTCCCATAATAATATCATTGGTGTTTTACTAGGAATTTTGAAAAATATGGTAAAGTTATTTGTGGCAGAGCCAAACCAAATGAGACATAAGTCGGAAAATTGAAAATTTAGTTTTTTAAGGATTATAAAACTAAACATTTTTATTTTAACATGCAAAAAAAATCAGTTTTTTACGATCTTTCCTTGCGAAGTTATGAACAATTGAATTTCGAACATTTAAAATGTAAGTTTTGAAAAAACTGCATTTGAAAATTGTTTATCCGTATACATTGACTTAGAGCAAGGTCATTTTAAATTAAATTTTTAAAACAGTTTTTGATCATATATCTAAAAACTGTTAAGATAGTATGAAAGTTGAATGTATAAACTGTATATTTTTTAAATAAAATAAATTTTGAAAAAAATTGACATATTTTAAATTTCTGCCTATTGTGGAAAACTAGCATTTGTAACTTATGTCTCATTTGGCTTGGCTCTGCCACATTTGGTGTTTAGCAAAAACAACCTAATTATTGTATCAATTACCATTTCTTGAGGTTGCAACAGTGGTTGCAGAGTCCAGCTGTGGCTGCAACTTTGGTATCTTCTTCTTTGTCTCACCATTTTTGAGGAATAATGTACTGGCACGATGTCCATCAAGTACAAACACATCTTCACACTACAGAAAAGAAATAATAAGGGTTAATATCATTTATTTTCAAAGCAAATATTTAATGGGAGCAGTTATAAATAATAGCAATAATAATTATAAGCATAATAACAATCAGCTGTTTAATACACTAATTATAAAAAGTAAAGGTGAACAACTAAACCAATTATGTGAACAAACCGTTTTCACATTATTCTTAAATAACACTAACTTGATCAATGTTAAACAAAAAGAGATAGATTCAAAAAGTATGATATCTGGACAGCACCAAAAAAAAAACAGATTATAAAAGTTAATGTTCACCGTGAAGGTCACTATGAAAATGTAGGGCATCAAACATCAAAGCCCTAACTCTAACGGTGTATATCATTATGCCGAAGGTTAAATTGGCAATAGGCAGACAGACAGACAGACAGGATGAAACAATGCTCCCGGCCATCTTCAATCCGGGAAGTAAAAACAAGGTCTCATAAATTTGATAGCTCCAATGATGTCTAATAGTAAATGCTATACTTGCTTTGAAATCTTTATACTGTACAGTAGTCTACACTATGCTATAAAACATACTTTTCTTGATAAATTATACTTTGTTAACCAGTAGCAACTACACTTTGGAATAGCTTACCTACAGATGTGACATATTGATGTATTCAAAAATAAATAAAAGACATGCCTTTATACTGTAGCATGTTAATTTCTTTTTTCCCCTTTTTTTTTCTTTTTTATAGCATTAAGAACTGATACAATGCAGAGCTCCCAAGTTTCACTATTTTGGCAGAAGTCTCACTATTTTCCAGTCAATCTCACTCTTTCACTATTTTTGACATTTTCTCACTATTT
>JAOTQE010064154.1:0-30655 GCA_025631205.1 Nesometra sesokonis
TTTTTTGTCCAATTGCTTTAAGTTTACTACTTGTGTATATCATACGATTCATAGATGCAGTTACAACAGATTCAAATCCAAGCATAAAATATGATTAAATTCGATTAAGCACTAACATACTCACAACCGCTCACTGTGGCCTAGGCCTAATAATATTGCGAGGGCCTGTCAGTGTTAAAACGACAATGACTCGCGGTATTGTATTGTACTTGACGAGTTGAACTTGAACTAACCACAGCCAAATACAACAAGTTAGGCCTGCAGTTTGGTTTGAAAAAAACCAACAATAACAAACATCAAAACGGCTAACAGAAGATGTATAAGTACCACAATATCAAATAAATCACACAATAAGAATTTCACCAGACAAAAATTAGTACAACATCAAGAATTTAAATAAAAAAATCTGCCCAAATATTCAGGGAAGGCCACATCTAAAAAAGCGCCCTCAAAATAAGAATATTATTCTTTAGTTTGTGTAAAACTTTTTAGGCGTCTCTTATCATGAATATGCATAAAAATAAAAATTTTGCTGCCAAAATCTGGATTCACCATTGCGTGGGAGGAGCGATGATTTATATGTGTGTTAAATATGAGTATAGTACTTTTTGCATATCACTTTTTGTAAGGTAATGAAGGATCATGTATTCTTTAATTTAATAAATATAACTGTCTTCACCTCAAATGCCTCTTGTACAATAAATCTTTTTGATAAGGATGAATCTAATGATTTTTTTGTTTCATTTAGGGGAGAAGGTTGCTGTCGTGGAGTGCAGAAAATCTGATGATAACAGTGTTGTGAGTGATACCTTTTGCAATCCAACACTGAAGCCAAATGAGAAACGACAGAGCTGTAACACTGAAAGATGTGTTCCTCAGTAAGCTATCTAATTTCACTCTTTGACTTTGTTCGTCATAAAATAGCAATATGTTCTTCATATAACTATCAATGCTCACTCTAACCATTTAGCAAATAGCCAATGGCTACTTGAATTCTCATTTGGCTAAGAATGAAAAAAAAATGTCTATTTTGCAGTTATTTTTATGGGTTTGTTTTTGTTTTTAAAACAAATTGGCCAAAAAATTCATATTTGACTAAAATGACTAAAAAAAATCAGCAACCTTTAACCAGTTTGGCTAAGAAAAAAAATGAACCCTAGCGTGAGCATAGATTTTCATATAGATAAGTTTGTCCATAATACTTATGATGTGTGATTTCATAATTACTGTAGATGTTTATTTTTATTGAAAAACATATTTTAAATATCACCAACAAATGCATCTCATGTTTGGAAAATAAAAATGTATTTGTTGGTACATTCCAATAGAGCTAAGCTAAAAAAAAAATCTAAATGACATCCTAGGATAAGTAGTGAAAAAATATGAAGATTACTATGTTTTTTTTCCAAAAAATATCCCAAAAAGTAATCTAAAATTGTGGCAGAGCCAAATCAAATGAGACATAAGTTGCAAATGCTAGTTTTCCACAATAGGCAGAAATTTAAAAATGGTAATTTTTTTTAAATTTTATTTTATTTAAAAAATATTCAGTTCATACATTCAACTTTCATACTACCTTAACAATTTTCAGATATATAATCAAAACATGTTTCAAAAATGTAATTTAAAATGACCTTGCTTAGTCAATGTATACTGATAAAAAATTTTCAAATGTTTTCTCAAAACTTGCTTTTTATATGTTCCAACTTGGATTGTTCATAACTTTGCAAGGAAAAATCGTATGAAACTGATTTTTTTTTTCATGTTAAAGACAATAATGTGTAGTTTTATGATCCATAAAATACTCAATTTCAATTTTCCGACTTATGTCTCATTTGGTTTGGCTCTGCCACAATTACAATTTTGCATAAACGACACTTCATCAAAACTGACCTATGTTGCATACACCTATTTATTATACAATTTAAATGTTTTAATTGAAGTGTTTGTCAGCTTTAATTTACCGTAAACATTTATGCTCTACAATTAATTTAATGTAATTGAGTTTGAAATACTTGAAACAGTTAAGCAGTATGTTTCATGATAAGAACTCCTTAATGACGTAATGGGATGTGGAACGCTAGGGCTTCCTCCCCTTCCCCTACTAGTTCTGTTGATTATTTAAACACTTTTTCAATAATTATGGCCATAGTGTATACTATTTTGCCAGCAATATAAATTAGTATGCAACATGATTCAGATTCTGTATAAACGACACTTTCCTTCATCAAAACTGACCTGTTGCGTACACCTATTTGTAAGTCATAAATCATAGTCATTAATCCATTTATTAAATCAAATAACACTTACTACATGTAAAATATAAAAAAAATGTATTTAATGGTCAAATTCCTAAGTTATTCATTTCCAATATAGTAATTCAATTATAGCAGTTTTCTTGCCAGAAAATGGTGAATTGGTGAATTTATAAAGGTTGTAAATTAATTATACATACAATTAACGCTTCAAAATCTGACCCTACAGAAAATTGTTTATGTAAAATATGGACGTATTTTTAAAGACCAAAAATTACAACACAAATGTAAATGTAGTTCAACTTGACTGTCTGAAAGCTGAGCATTTTGGAAAACTATCAAAGTGGATTGTTCATAGGGTGGGTGAGTTTTGGCAGAGTGACTGAAACGTAATTGTTGTCATTGTTTTAAATCTGTTATCAAACTGAAGAATTATGTTATTAAGAACCTTTTTTGATTTTGCATAGATGGTCAGTGGGAGATTGGTCTCAATGCAGCCAGACGTGTAATGGTGGCGTTAAACACCGTCTTGTCACCTGTATGGCACAAGTAACGGCAAGAGAATCGGAGTCAGTTGATGAGAGCCATTGTTTGACACATAAGCCTGTGTCAGAGGTGCCGTGTGGAACCAAGATGTGTCCACCACAGTGGGTTAGCAGTATGTGGTCAAAGGTATTTTATGTTATATTATTTAAACTTATGACTATAAGGATAGGATGGTTTGGAATATTTCAGTGTGATACACCAAGTATAACCCATTAAGTCCAAAGACTTTCCAATTGGTTCCTTGTGATGATTGTGAATTACACCTGGAGACGATTCCTTACATTTTTACAAAGAGTTTACATTGTTCTTTAACATGCATAGGGGCCATGTTACACATGTCTTAATGACTCATTTGAAAGACTGTGTTATTTACTTGTATCTCGACTCTCAAGCCAAAACACAAGGGGAGTGGTGATGTATTCAAACGTAAAACATCACATATTCCAAACTCTTTAAAAAGATTTAGTCACTTAAAATACTAATTAAATTTAATGGAGTTCATTCTTATTTATATAAAATGCAATTGATTTTGCTATACATGCTATACATTTAAAACCACTGTTTACTATTAAAGACTTAAATTTGTTTCAGTAACTTAAAACATCCCAAAATATATTGAGAAATAGTTTTTAATATACAGTAACACTTCCATCCTATGAGTAATGAATCAACAAATGTTGTTTAAGAATAAAATTATATTGTAGGTGGCAGTATTTCAAGTGTTTTTAATACAATTGAACTGTAAGCGACCACCATCAAGTTCTAGCTCTAGGCTTGGTGTAGATTTTCCTCCATAGTTATGTATTTAATACCCTGATTTGTATTATAATTGTTGTGTAATAATAATGTTTTAACAGTGTATGCCAGCATGTGGTCCAGGAATACAAACTAGAGAAGTAACGTGTATGAACAGCCGCAGTGGCCATGTTCCTGACAACATGTGCGACATATCACAGAGACCAGATAGTCGAAGGAGTTGCAATAACGACAGGTGTCCACCACCAAGGTGGAAAATGGGCAGTTGGGGTGAAGTATGTATGAATTTTATTAGGCCTATCTCTTTGAAACTTAATTTTTTTCAATTCAATTTATTATTCATCATTCTTATACATTATGTGTTCAAAGGTTCCAAAATGTTAAAAAAGACAAGTAAAAGGATACATAAACAAATGTAAATATGCTTTAAAATAGGTAATGTACACTAAAAATCTATATAATATATAAAAAATAAATTAACAGAGTATAATTTACCGTAATGCAACAAGCATGTTCCATCTCCCTACAACATAAAATAAATCTAATTACATTACAAATTACATTAACATGTGTGTCATAAAGCAGACAGAACAACGGAGAAACACATAAAAAAAAAAACAACAACAATGTGACTGTTACCTCAGTCAGTTTCTAGGGGCTATGGCATAAGTATAGGGTACATTTATGGTACTGGATCAACCAAATTAAAGAGACCTCGAAGGACACCAGAACAGATCATCCTGCCTTAAACAGAAATAAATGGAAACAAATTGTAGAAAGCATAATGTCACAAGACATAAAATGTTAATAAGAGCATTAATGGCAGGGGTGACCGAATAAAAACCCAGTTTTTAAGTAAAGCTAGTAATGACAAGGAAGTGTGCATAATTAATATTCAAGCAAAATCTGTGGTTTAGCAATATACTGTACTTACCTGCACATGATCGTATTGTAAAAATGACCTAATGCAATATGTGGCAGAGCCAAGCCAGATGAGGCATAAGTCGGAAAATTGAAAAATTTAGTTTTTATTGATTTCCTTGCGAAGTTTGAACATTTAAAATGCAATTTATGAGAAAACTGCATTTGAAAATTGCTTATCAGTATACATTGACCAAGCAAGGTCATTTTAAATTGCATTTTTTAAAGATTTTTTGATCATATATCTTAAAATTGTTAAGGAAGTATGAAAGTTGAATGTATGAAATGTACTTTCTTCAAATAAAATAAAATTTGAAAAAAAATGACCATATTTAAGTTTTTATTCCTATTGTATTATGCAAAACTAGCATTTGCGACTTATGTCTCATTTGCTTTGGCTCTGCCACATTCGTTAGTCTATTTTTAATAAATGTTAAAGATTGAATTGAAAACAAAATGATTTGAACTGAGCATTTTTTATAGGGGAAGCAGTGATAAATCATTAAAATTTGGTGTTGTAATCATCGTCATGTTAAGAAATGTTAGTTTGTACAACTAAAAATGACATCAGAATACTGCATAACTTGTATTCAACCAAAATAAGAGGTGATACTGTATTTACCCTACCTGTGATTATAATGTGAACACATTTTTTTTTAATTGGAAATAGGTATATAAAGCTATTTTTAAATTAAAACTTTAGTACTTTTTAAGTATTCCCCTTCCTTCCAAATTTTAATTTTAAATTTAAATTTTAAAATGTAAGCATAATCAAAAGAATTATCTTTATTTCCTTTTTCATAGATTCATTTAAAATTGAGCTAATATTAAAAATTTATTTAATTGAGTTTACCTTTTTTCAGTGCAATGGTGAATGTGGAAGAGGACAAAGAATGAGATCAGTACGATGCGAATCCTTCAATGGTCATATCTTGTCACGAACACACTGTAATGCTGCCCTCAAACCTAATACTTATGAACAATGTGAAAAGAAATGTGGAATTGTGCAGGATAATGAACGTATGTGAAATTTTTCTGTTTTTTCGCCAGTTTTTAAGATTTTAAAACTAACAGTGATATATACAGCAATAACAAATTTTAAATGTTACTAAACTTATCTTCTTTTTCATTTCACCTTTTTGGGTTATTTCTAGAAGATGTTAACTGGATAAAAATTTAATAAATTGCTATGCAGCAACAATTATTGAGCTTTATTTTTTGGGGGTATTTTGATACTATTACTGTACAGAGGTTTATAATGCAAAATCTAGCATTCTTTTCTGGGTATTATATATATAAAACAGCTCAATAAATATATCAAGTTTGCAATGCACCATGTTCTAAATGAAACTCTTGAACTTCTTTATTGTTTAATAACAGGATCGTCCTCATGAGTGAAAATTCATACTCTGTGAGGGATCAAAGTCAAAACGCTCAGTATGGATCGTCCTCATGAATGAAAAGTCATACTCTGTGAGGGATCAAAGTCAAAATGCTCAGTATGTATCGTCCTCATGAGTGAAAAGTCATACTCTGAGGGATCAAAGTCAAAACACTCAGTAGTCTTTCTCAGAACTACACACAATGAGCACATAAACATAAATGTATTAAGTTATTCATTTTGATTTACAATTTTTAAATTTTATTTTCAGCATGTGAAGATGCTCATCAAGTCTCTTACTGTCCACTTGTTCTCAAATTCAAATTTTGCACTCGTCAATATTTCCGCAAAATGTGCTGCAGGACTTGCTTGAATAACAGCCAAGTCTGAAATTATCCAGAGCATTATATAAACAAATAAATATTACAAGGCGTATCGTTGTTCCAAAAGTTATGGTCATATCGAGGCAGTTGCTCTACAGTATATATATATACATTATTTATTACAAACAAATACTGTTGGTGACTGATGTGCAAGTTAAAAAAGCACCATGGAATTTCAGTTAAGATATGACAGGCTTTGTGGTTAACTAGAGGAACTCAACATTGTATTATTTAAACATGCCGGTACAGGGCTAGATGTTGCACCCCATACCTGCGAGGTGTATACAGTTTCTCTATACTATTTATTGAAAAGTGATAGCGATTAAAACGTGTGGTGTTAACAAGACACCATGTATTTTCATTGAAGATGTGACTGGCTTGTCTATACTGTACCTATCAACCTGTGTGAGGTAGTAGGTAGGCATAAATTGACAGTGATATGTTCTCTAAAAGGAAACAAGCCTATATGATGCGATCGTTATTTATTGGAGTTTTCAAGTAAGACCATGAAGGGGCAAGGGACTCGAAGAAACAAACAAGAAATCTGTATATAGAAATACAAATTTATAGCAACTGTTTAGACAATTCATGAGATATTGATAAATTACTAATGAAGTCAGTCCAAGCCAAGATTAAATCCTTCATCTTGAAATCAGTTAATGTTATCACCTTGATTGATACAGATGATTAGCATTTTAACAAATTTATTCAACTCTTGTAAGACATAATTTATTATAAGGAATTTTGATGAATAGATTGAATATTAACACTTTCAACCTAGAGCTGATTTCATCAACATATTCTATATTGACTGTTTGTGAAATGTGAATGTATGTGTAACAGCAGGGATTTCCACCACTAAATTAATGTGCGAAAATGTTAAAACACTGGCACAGTTCCAGTCTGATGAAAAACGTTTCAAGCTATAAATTTAGTTTAACAACATAAATACTGTATGTCCCAAACAGGAGTACTGTACATGACAATTTCTAAATTGACTATTCAAATGTGAATTCTAAGCCCCTTTCACACAGAAAATACTGCAATGTTACCATAACAATGCCGGCATTATTGCCAGTCTAAACCCTTTCACACAGAAGGTTAAACTCCAGTAATATCACGGTTTCCTGTGTGAAAGGGCCCAGTGGGAAGGCTTAAAATTGGCAGTCTTAATTATAGGAGGCGCTGTTTTTATTAATGCTTCCAACTTTGACCTTTGTTTAGTTCTGCTTCACCGCATACACCGGCATTTGCAGTGGACCCTTTCACACACATCTGACTTAAACCAGTAACGCAACATAACGGTACCTCTTGGGTTTGAGGCAGTGTAACGAATGCCAGCACTGTACTGGCATTTAAAGGAAAGTACCCTTTTACACTAAAGTCGGAATTTGCGAATTACCGCAATATTTTCATTTTACAGTTCTGTGTGAAAGGGGTTTTATTGTAACATTAAAAAACTAGCAGGTACAATCTCATTGCTTAACTCTTTCACTTAGAAAGGTCACCACTTACACAATCTGTCAACATTACATTTTCAAGTAGTGTCTACATTGCTGTAGAGGCCAACTAACAGAAATAATTTTAGATATACACTGTAGTATGATATGCAGGGCCATAGTGGGCAGTGGTCAAACATGGTTTTTTAGACAATGTATAAGTTGCAGGCCTGTAGAGGATAGTAAATGAAAAATGATAGCCATTGTATTAAGTATATCAAGAAGAGTTCGGGGAAACTAAACCAACTTTAGTTGAAATTTGGATCGCCATGATAACGATTTAACTTTTGTCTGATTTGACATGTGAATGAGCTTTTAGTTAAAATGGTTTTTTTTTTTAAATTCTAATGTTTACACCAGAATCTGATTTTCGTTATGTGCACTGTTGCCGATGTTTCTGAATGTTGTATTCACACTTGACATTTTATGTAAACAAAATTTGTTAACAGCCAGGGCAACAAATAAAGCAACCAAGTTAAACGACATAACACATAGGCCAGTTGTGATCGTGAAGTAACATTTAATTGTCATTTCTAAGAACAAAATATGCTCTGGTAACATACCCTTGGACCAAAAGTCGGGTTCAGCGTGAAAATACCTTCCACCATATTTTGTTGTATTCTCTGGTTTCATAATAGTAAATCACCATGGGCTACATTAGTGTTTCCCCAGATTATATTGTGTAATTTATTACAACTCTGCTGTTGATTATGTCTGCCAAATTTAATTATTTTATATATCATTTTTTAAGAATTAAACTTAACATATGCCATCCACAAGTGTAATTATGCAACTGTATAATTTTTTTTGTAGAATTAAACTTGTACCCTGTATTATATCTATTTTCTTAAATCAGTTTTGTACATTTTTATGTAATATTATATTTTATTGTACAAATGAAATATACACAACTCGAATATTTTTATAACATTTTTAATACAACATCTTGTATATTTTAAACATTTATTAATATTTATTATTCATTTTTTTGTTTGGTGGATGGATGTGTTTGTTATGGGAAATTCTATTAGGTACTCATTTGACATTTGTTTGTTTTTCATTTAAAACAAATAATTTTATATACAGTATGTTGTTGCAAACTGCATAATTTTATGTATTTCATTATTGTTGTACATGGTAGACTAGAAAACATTGTTTTTTTTTAATTACTGAATAATGTTTATGTCGTTGCATACATTTTGTGTTATTGCAACATTATTGAGTGACATAATGTTGAATTAAGTAGATTGGAAATTGCTATTTTAATTTTAAATCGGACAATATACCAATTAACCTCTTGTGGTAATTGGTTAAAATTACACCAGGAGACAATCCCCTAACCTTTCCAAAGACTACTGCATTCTGTATGTACCCAAGAGCTACATTGCGCATGGAACCAACGGGTTGCAGTCTCTTGTGGAAGACTTTGCGCTTTAATTTGTATTTCAAACATCCAGCCTATACATGAGGCGAGTGGCGATGTGTATGATCCAGGGACTAAAGATTTCAACATTGAAGCTTTTAACACAGACTACTACCAGTTTAGCTGCCTGATATAGCACCTTTGCTACAAGCTTTTATGGAACATTTTGAGAGAGCTTTAATAGTAATACTTGATTTAGATTTCAAAGATCATTTTGTTTTAGTCCTGTCTCTCTGCCTGTCTGTCTGTTGTCAACTTTAATCTTCACAATAGCCATTACCTCGTTAGAGGCAGGGCTGTGATATTTGGCATGCGTGTGTGTTGCAACAAGACTTTGCTTGTGCTGTACATTTTGATCATTTGACCTTATCCTATGATCTCGATTATTATTCTTCTTTTTATGTGCTACATTAAAATTCGGTTTTCGCCAAGGGCATAGTGTTTTAAAAACAATCTTTGATTGAGGTGTAAACTTGGTCATAGTTTGCCTTCTTAACCCATGGTTATGGATTCAAGTCCTCAACAGTATTATGACCAAAAACAGTACAGTACATTTCTTTTAAGAGACATTTGACAAAGTCATAATTATTGGCTTTTGAATTATTTTTTAATAATTTCTATTAAACATTTTAATGAATATAGCTATTTTAAACTAGGTAATAAGTTTCCTTCCAGGCGACGATACAAGGTGGGGATGGTGGGGGAGGGTTTGTGGCACTTTTTTTTGCAGAATATTTGCAGCTGAATTTTTTTTTTTGCACATTTTGCGCCAGAGAGGGTCTATAGAGAAAAAAGTCTTTGATTGAGGTGTAAACTTGGTCATAGTTTGCCTTCTTTTCTTTCACACGGGCTTTGGACCCACGCGTATTGCCATCGGTTTGCTGTTAATATCTGTCAACTTGACATTGAATACTTCTTTTTAGTTTCACTGGATCTGCTCCTGTCTTCTTAGTTTATGGTTAACAGGGTTCATACGCATCCTTGAAAGTCCTGGAAAAATGGATTGGCATTTTTTAGTACTGAAATGTCCTGGAAAATGATACATTGTTTTGGAATGTCCTTGAATTTTACATATTTTCATAATAATTGAAATCTAACATACAAATCATTGATTGCACATGATAAAATTTACAATTTATGCCGATTTTGTATGTATTTACAAACATCGAGTGTCCTAGAAATTTTTAAATTTTTGAAATGGAATGTCCTGGAAATGTCCTGGAATTTAGATTGAAATCAAATGTATGAACCCTGGGTTATGCATTTAATTCCTCAAAGACTCTTATCTCAGAATATGTTTTAATATACTGTACTGTATAGTACTAATTATTGATGGTATTTATTATTCATTTTAAACAGTAGTTGTGATTATATCACTTGCATTCTGATCATATGTTTATTGGTTTAATTTCTCTGAATAATCTTAATAATAGAAAACCATGTGTAAATGTTTGTTTTATTATTGTCCTAATTGTAAATATGATTGCCATATACACTTATATAATGTAATATAGGTTTAATGACAGTGCTTTGTTCCATGTTAATAAATGCTATTAAATATATATTAAAATATGTTACTATCTGTACATTGTTGATGTAGGCCTATAATATATATTATTTTTACATTTGATTTACCTAATAATAATATTTTGTGCTAGGTGTTTTAAATAGGTGTAAAATATTTTTAAATTATTTTTTTTAATTGAAAGATATCAATACTTATGAACCATTTACAGTATTTGGTTGTTTATGGTGGGTTCCCACTGCCGATCAGACGACCTCGATCAATCCCGATCAAGGTAATTTGGACTGGTCGGGCCCGCTCGGTAATGGTATTCGAGGTCAATCTACCTTGATTTTCATCGCCAAAATGATCGTGAAGGAAGCACGAGCGATGCCGATCAAGGTAGATTGACCCCGAATACCATTGCCGAGCAAGCCTGACCAGTCCAAATAAGCTTGATCGGGATAGATCGAGTTGGCCTGATCGGCAGTGGAAACGGGGTATTAAGCTCTATGATGGGGCTCCAAGATGGAGTGTAGTTAGATGTGTGACATATACATGGGGTACTGTTTAGTACTTTGTCTGTACATGGGCAAACTTATTTGATTGTTGAAATGTTGTTTTTGCCATTTCACTTGAAAAAACGACCAATATTCTTGTAAATGGCCACCTCCTGTAACCAGGCACTTTTTCTGGACCCGAGGGTGTCCTCTTACAAGAGGTTCAAGTACATTAATGTTAGTAGACCTACTTTAATGAGTAATTACTTACATAATTTTAGCTTTGTTATTTTACAACAGACAATTGTTATTAACATTGCCATGGTCTATGATTTGCAAGTACTGCAACAGGGAATACTGTATTACATTATATGTATCCATTATTTATAAAAACATGGTTAAGAACAGTGAATAAAGATTTCAAGTGTTATATAGTTTATATATCCATTACAAATTAAACTTTGATAACTTCATTAGTAAGACATTGTAAAACACTCCAGTGCTCTCATGTAATATAATAAAAATTAAACTATTTATATAAAATCTAATTTATTATACAAATAGAAATATTATTAATAATTCATAAGCTGTTTAACATGAATTCTAATTAGAATATAAATAAACATAAATGTGTATGCATTGTTTTGTATTCTGTCAAGCACTCTTTTTCCAGAGAACCCCTACTAAAACAGTACTTTTGAATGATTTATTTTTTTTAATGCAGCCATAACATGAAGCAATTTTATTTTAAATCTCAAGTCCCTGGATCTCCTTGAACCCTTAGGCGAGTTTTGTTATTTTTACACTCCCTTTCCAAAAAAATGTAGGGTAATTTTAAATTCTTCACCAACTGGCGTATCATTTAAATATTTATAAAGTATATGAATTAAATAAATAGGATAGATTTGTTCGTTTTCAAATCTTATCAGGAAGCAAAACAAATGATGAGAAATGTTAAACCAAATATTATTATACAAAAGATGTATTAAATTATTATGCAGCAAATTAGTTATAACTTCGTTGTCGTGTTTTGCATTGTCAGTCAGTCTTTCAGTCAATCAATCAATGCAGTTTAAATAAAACGTTTATTTCCTTCACAATATAAATATCAATCTTCAAATATAAAAAAAAAACAATCTTCTGGTTAAAAAAACATTCGATGATAGAAACACAATAAATAAAAAGTTGGAAGGAGGCACACTTCCGATAAAGCAGAGCTTGTGATGGATGTGCCTAAAACATTTAACAGAAATTAAAAATACAGAGCAGACAGATAAAATTATTCATAATCGCATTCATAAAGCATTACCATATCTAGATGAATGTTGTACAAAAATGCATACATAACAAAAAAATAAAATAAAAAACAATTATTCAATACCATTGTTAATTAAATATTTTTTTTTTACTTTGGGAATTAAAGTTTGTTTGGATGGTGAAACTGTAAGGTTATGAGGAAGTGAATTCCATATTTTGGGACCTGTGTATCTAATATTGTGTTGAAATGAAGTTTTTTTTTTTGTGTCTAGAAATGTGGAGTTTATTTGAGATAAATCGGTCATTTAAACAATGCACAATCATTTTCCACTTCCGTTTTCTTTCGTTTGTACAACGCACCTTGGACATTTTATTTGCCTGAAGATTGACAGCTCTAAGTTAATATGACTAGTGGTTAGGAAAATATGATAAATACCAAAATTATTAAGGTCAAAGGTCATAAATAATTTACTGTTACCTCCTATGGATATAAATACACACAACGAGCAATTTAGGACAATTTTTAAATTTGTATGACTAGTTACCAAAATACGACAAATATCAACATTACCAGGTCAACTATCGTATAAGTATTCTCGGTATGCCTAACATTATGAACAATTTTTACACTTTTCCAGTTTTTGCAATTAGAAATTACAGAGATATAACGAACAAAGTTAAAATATTAACGTGGTAAATGATAATTTCCGATAATTGACGAACTTTCACTGAAAAGCGAAATCGACAAACGTTAAAACAATTTGAGACCAAATTCATATTTGTAGCATTTTTATTCGAGATAAAGGCCTAATGTCTCGAAACCTTATTAGCAAAAAGAATCGCTCACAAGGTTCGTGCTTTCAGTGACAACTACAGTTTCGTGTTATGCGCTAGAAGTTGTAGACTTGGGAGTTAGGGGAATTTGGTAAACTCATTCCCAACTCAACTCGTTCCCAACACAAGTCTTCATCACCAGGCGAACTCGTCCACCAGCTCGATCACACTCGATAGTTTCCCTACTTATCCTGTTTCGTTTAACAATTTCAATCTCGTTTATTACGCAAAATCCTAGTACGCGCGCAGAAACTACACAATCTTGGGCATGGCGGTCAAGGTTAGCACGGCGGGTTTACGTTGTGGCCAAATGCGGCGTTGTTAGCAATTGGAAGGCTTAATATACTGACCTCGCACACCATCCATTTTATTTGTCAAACAAATCCAGATCAGTAGCCCTATTCTCCATCCGCCCATAGAAAATATTGAAATGTGGTTATAGAACATGAGAGTGCGGCGAAAGTGATCCAACTAACAAAGCCAAACCAGTGATCTTAAAGGAAACACTCCGTCATCGTGTTTGGTTGTATACAGTAGTTTTAACATTAGCTGCTATGCGAATTTGTATGCTACACTTCGCTACTCTGCTTTAAAAAGCAAATTCAATGTCTCTGCGACTACATCTGGGACGTTAGTCGCGGAGATTAGTGGTACAGATCTTTAGTGATACTTACCTTTAGTGAATAAAGGAGGCAATGAGTTTTAAAACTCGTAGGTGCTGCCTCCTCTCAAATGAAACATTTTGTGAATGTCGTAGTTGTAAAGTTTGAGATGGATGGACTCTCTCTTGTATCGAAGAAAGATGCTCTGTATATATATTAAATCTACGTTTATCGAGTTTACGATTATGACCTATCGTATAATGGACTCCGTCGTGTAAAACAAAAAAAAAAAACAAATCAGATGAACAAATATTTTCAAAACCATGGAAAATCTTATAAGTCTCAATTTGATCACCTCTGATACGAGAAGTAAGGCCTAGCCTAGACAAGCGTTCAGAAGCAGGAAGAGAATTAAATTCTGAGACTAATTTTGTGGCACGATTTTGATTTTTTTTCCAATTTGATGATGTCGTTTTCAAGGCTAGGTGACCATGACTGAACAGAGTATTCCAATATAGGACGAACTAAAGTTTTATACAAAGCCAAAAACATGTCTTTATTCATAAAAGTAAAAGCGTGTCGAATTCTGCCTACCATTGAGTTTGTTTTGGCAGCAATCTTGCTAATATGAATGGAGGGTTTCAGATCTGGAGTGATAATAACACCTAAATCTTTCTTCTCAGAAGTGGATGACAAAGCTGTGTCACCCAAACGATAAATAAAATGAGGATTTTTTTTTATCCTACATGCAAAGTTGTCGATCGTTTGAGTTTGTGCGTGTTTCATTGTTAGAAGCCTCTTGCTTACAGATTTAGGAGTACATGAGTCTAATTTGCACGCAACATTTCTGACATTCAACACTGAATATCTCAACAACTAACCAGCCAATCGGGCTAAAACTTTCAGGAAAGCTACAGTAAGTCAAAGTGAACAGCTTTGGGTCCGCAAGTTAAAGACGATCCGAGGTCTGGTTTAATCTCTTAGACCTAATATTTCTGCAACCTACCACTGGATCTCAACGTTATGAAAAAAAACCTTGCCCTGTTTAATCATTGTCCGTGAACAAAGTGAGTAAATTTTGATGACATCCGAAATAGGGTGGGCATAAAATGAATGAAAACGTCCCAGCCTTGATATCTCGAAAAGTAATCGACATAGCTGAAGGAAACTTCATGGAAATGTTCATATACGTATCCGGACAATTACCCTCCAGACAACTACCCCCTGACGACTACCGCCCGGATAATTACCCCCTGGACATTTACCCCCCCCCCCAAGACGATTACCCTCTCGGACAACTACCCCCAGGACAACTACCCCCTAGGACGACTACCCGCTAGGACAACTATCCCCGGACAACTACCCCTGGACAATTACCCCCCCTCCCTTCCGGACGACTACCCTCTAGGACAACTACTCTCTATGACAAGTACCCTCTAGACTATTCACCACACCCCCACCCCACCAGCGGGTTACGGTTAGGTTTAGGTTTAGTGTTAGGGTTAGTGTTAGGGTTAGAGTTAGGTTTAGGGTTAGGGTATTGTCCTAGGGGGTAATTGTCTAGGGGTAGTTGGCCTAGGGGGTAGTTGTCTAGGGGGTAGTTGTCCACGGGGTAGTTGTCCGGGGGTAATTTTCCGGGTGGTGATTGTCTGGGGGTAGTTGTTCTAGAATCGTTAATATAGTTATGAGAAAGGTGGTGTGAACATTTGGTAACGATTCAAATGAGTGTAATTGTTATTGTCATTTCAAGGGTTAAGGTCCCAGACATATCTAGATAACCAACGAATGTATCCGAATCAAAAGTGCTCTTCATGATTCCATATGTATTTGGCGAAATTTTAGCGACGATCCGGTGTGGTATATAGACATGAGGGCCATTAAAAATAAACTTGCCAAACCTTTATATCTAGAGAAATAATGAATGAATCCGAGTGAAAATTCAGGGCCGTAGCCAGCATGAGGCGCTGCCTCGTCTGATTTTTTTAAAATGTGTTTTTTTCTGTAAATATACTGTATGTATATAATATTGATTTTATGAGTCACCTGAACCTCGTTTGTTATAATATTGAACTCGTCTTTGCCTCTTTCAATATTTTGCCACAGCTCGAACAATATTTTTCACAAATCAGAAAAGATGCGTCCTTCCCCAACTTGATGGCCCTGGCAGTCTATTAGTCCTAGTGGCGAAGCACCTGTCTCTAATGTTGTTATTAGATATTTTAAAAAGTAAAAATGACCCGTGCGCCTCCAATGATTAGAAGGTAAACTTTATTCTCTATTTTCCTACTCAACTTTATTTTAAACAGTGTGAACAATTGCTTTTTTGGGCCAAGTATTGTAATTATAAATAATTATTTGTAAAGCAGTGTACAGTAATATCATTGGGATTTGTTTCCTCGTCTTCAGAAGACAATGTAACAACGAATTAAATCTATATTATTTTTGTTGGTGATCGACTTTGATTAACAACTTTGATTGAAAATACGCTGGTGTAGAACTACGCTATGACTGAACGCAGTGGTGAATCAGGAGGGTAGGTGTGCTTATGGTAAAGAAATAAAATAGCATATAGATTTTTTTGTTTTTTGCATGTTAAAGTTCCCCCATCCCCGAATCCTGGATACGTCCCTGAACAGGACTGTTACAATGACAATACCTCCAATGAAATTGCCCACCAAGAGCCATCTGACCAGTGTAGTTCAAGTGGTTTGTTTATATCATGTTTGAAATATTATTATTATTATGTTTTTTTCTATATATTTGTTAGATAAAACCTTATAGGCTTAATGTGCTCAACTACTATATAAAAATGAACGTTTAAACATTGTTTAATCTCAATGCGTAGACCTAGCCGTCGTATAAAACAAATAAACAATAAAAAAAGAGGCCTTTTTCTTATAAGATTGTAACATCGTCATTATGGTCTTGGAATCCGTTATTTACGATTCCATCCAAAGCCGCTGTTGCTTCTTGCTCTCCATGCGTTAGGCCAGTTATATCGTTCAGCTTGTCGGGTTGTGGAGGCAGCGGTAGGCTTTCTTCCTCTGGAAGGGTTTCTGTATTTTCTTGTTCCAATGAAGTTGGGGGAGGTTCTGGTAAATCGTCTTCTTTTACTGCTTCGACTGATATTTGTTTATCATCTGCCATGGTTCTATTAGCTGTCTCTTGTGGTATAGGGCGTTCTTGCTTGTTATTTGCAGAGACAGGAGCTGCTTCAGATTGAACAGTCGTTTTATCGTCTCTAGACTTCTCTGTTGCAACCGCCTCAGGACTCGTGTTACCACTACCTGTTGAGCTTCCCGCCGATGAACTGTTGTCAGATGCGTACGGTGGCGGTATTTCATCATTTTCTCCCAGCTTAGACACTGGCGATTCGACTTCCACTTCAATCATGCTAGTTTCGGATCTTATTTGGTGTTGTCGAACCTGAGTTCCTTTCTCATTTGGTCCGTCAACGTGATCTGCGACATCGTTACCTCTGGAATCGATCTGCAGACGCAAATTGTGTCCTTTCTCCATGGAAGACTGCATCTCGTAATTCTCTATCTTTTCTTCCATTTTTCTAGAAGAAAAAGGAATTTAAATGTTGAGATATATCATTATGACATAAAACCAGCATCTTTCAGTAATACGACCGGTAGCGGGAAGTGACGGCCGCGGGATATGCATTATTTCCAAATTCTGTACCAACTGGGTACATACGAATTTGATGCGGAATGATGATATAATTGATAAATCGCAAATGATATTACATTGCCCTTGCATGTTTTGAGGCGTATCAATGTGTATCATCGTCCATTTGATTTGAATTAAGGATTTAGTTTACACCTTGAATAATGGAATTCGTGGTTTTACAAAAATGATCTTAACCGTTTTATTTTCCACTTTAGTTCCAAATGCTCGCGTACATTTGAAACATGACAAGTGTATCTATGCCTTCAGTATGAGGGGTTGTTAGTGAGGCCTTCTCCTAAAAGTCTTTAACAAAAAGTTTGAATTTGCCAAAACTTAAATTTATTTTGTAAAAAAAAACAATATACAGGACAAGATATATCTACTTACTTGAATTTTTGGTTGGACTGATAAACGGTATAACTTATGTAGAACACAGCAACAATGCCAAAGTAACAAGATATAGCAATCGCCCACGGAGGAATAGCCAACTTATAATCACTTTCCGGTTCTATAGGCACGATGCTATAATCTAGAATCTTGTCGATTTTATCGTCGTTTAGTTTGCACATCAAGTAGAGTTCATGACTTCTGAAAGCAACCGGGAGTACAATTGAACCAGATGGGTTGACGACCAGGTAGTGGACAACCACACGGTCATTTTCAGAATAGGTAACGTCGACGATCAGAACATGCTTTGGTCTAAAGAACAAAGATACATCGTTGATAAAAAAAATAAACATTTGTAGTAATGATTTTAAGAGTTTGAGTTGGTTCGAGATCATGGTGTTACCATGTAAATTGTCTTATCAATTGTAAAAGGTAGCATTTGGTCATTTTAACAGTTTACTAGTATATTTACAACTGTGCACGAATGTACCAGTACGCCTACCCAGTCAGTGGACACACATTTCTTCTGAAGAGGAAAGGCTTCTGATGAAACATCTATGGTGTTGGCACAGTAGAGGTAGTAGCTATTTGACAGCGGAATCTACTAGAAGAGTTTAGAAGTTTCCAAAAACTGCCCCTATTACTATTAAATGAAGGTTAGGTGAAACCAAATTCGTTTTCAGATACAAGGAGTGAAAGAGTTTCAATGTTATATCCAACAGTAGATTGTCTTTGTTCTTGGTAGTTTTTTTAGACTTTCTTTACTACTTCGATCCATTGAATTTGTTCGTACTGGAACTCCATTTCCATAACATGGGAATAACTCTGTGGCGGTTTTTAGTTTACTACTGTACACCAATGTAATGAAGTTCATAATGATAAATGGGGAGATCTAATATTTACGAAGTATGATAACGGAAAGGAATAGGTCAAATTTCGTTGTAGTAAGTTGATAAATGTCCTAAATGATATCAAGTTTTCTGCCCTACGAAAAGTTGGTGAACGTCGTAAAATTATGATCAACTGTGACAAATAGTTTATGGCTTTCAACTCAAATATCGCAAGAGGTTTTGATATTGTATTTCGTGAATTTTGGAAAACTCATATCGTGTACTTACAAAACTTGAAGGATAACATAATGGTTAGATACATTAGCAATAGCCTTCTTAAACTGGACTTGCATAGGTTCCACAAACTACAGATAGAAAGCAGAATCAATATCAATTATTCAACGTGTGTGAACGTGAATTTTTGCAAATGAGTATTTTATATGATTATTGCAATAGATAAGTTCCTTAGCAAAGGGTTACGAATACGTAACATGATGATTTCAGTATGGTAATTCCTTATTCCTTGCAATAGGGTTGGTAAAAAAAGACAATTAATAAGTCATGGATAACAACAACCATGCTAGAGAAATGGAAGAGACGCAGATACAAAAACAGCAACACAGGACAGATGACAAGAGAGTGCAGAAAATTGGACAATGAACTCAGGAGAGCAACGGACGAAGCAAGTGAGTCTTGGTCTTGGTATATAAACCATCGAGAAGAAATAGAAAAGCAAGAAAGAATGATCTGATGTATGCAAATATCAGAGAAATCAACAATGGGATGGAAGACTAGAAAGACTGAAGCAGTGGAAAGTAAGGAAAGGACCATACAAAAAGAATATAGAAGGTATTAAGCAGCGATGGAAAGGATATATTGAAGAACTATATATAGTAAAAGACAACAAACCAAATGATAAACATATAGAAGAAGAAGATAGATCAACAGGAAATTGGACTAAAAATCAATATTCTAGCAATCAAAGAAAAGACAGGAAATACATGTGAAGTAGATGGGATCCCAAAAAAATTGGAAGGATAGGCATTGCAAGAATTAATAGGACTGTGTCAAAAATCTACTGGACTGGAGAACGGCCAAATGAATTAATACAAACGATAATACTGTATTTTATTATTTTATAGTGTATTATAATGTTTTATAACTATAATTATATGTTTTATTGAAATCTATTTTTATATCAAGAGGTTACTCACTTTTGTGTTGGGCCATCGGCCCATGGGTTCCTCTTGGACAGTGTTTGTTGAATTTTTAATAAATAAATATATAAATAGTTGTATCATAGTAAGTAATGTGTTTTACAAACTGAAATTGCTTATACTTACATCTTCTACACGCTTGATACCATTGATGTAAGCAGTAGCCACGCCCATCTGTACCATCGTGTTACACTATCGATAAAAATATAAGTTTCAATAAAAAGTGTAAGTAATAAAATCATAAAATAAACGAACATTGAATCGAAATTGAATATTAAGAGGAAAAAGGAAAACACATTAAGACCGTGGATTTGTTTCCAATGAAGAACTTCTGGTGCTGATTGTTCAAAACACCCCTACTCTTTTATGAAGAGTACTTTTAACGTGTACATACACCATGACGAACACGGGTCCAACGGCTTAACGTTGCATCCGAACAAGATGGCTATTAACGTGTACTTCGACCCTTCAGTCGAAACAGAAAAGGTGTGGAAATGTACTCGAGCCGGGGACCAACAAGTATTTACGGTTCTGCACAAAACACACCGACTACCTCCAGTTTAGCCTACTGAACTATTGCTTTAAAAAACTTCAATACTTCACTGAAATGTTTACCTCCAAACAGATACAAGTAATGTTAAGTCAACGTAATGAGTCTTGGTTTAGAAAGCATGATGTAGATCTCATACTGTGAATAGGGGACTTATACAAAAAGAATGTAAAATGCTAGGACTAATTTAATTTTCCTTACTTTTTCAGTTGAATAGCCTTCGCATTTCGGCTCACCTGTAAATAAATGAATAATAAAGAAAGTTACCGTTTGTCACCGTTGTTTCTATATCGTAGTTTTAGTAATTTAAATCTCTTTTTGTTTTATCTCAGAGATGCTACTAGTTTCCTTTTATTCTACTAATCATCTAAGGATGACGGTTAGTGCTACCAATATATTAAAATTTAAGAGCCATTAATAGGCGGCCGCCATATAATTGCATGACGACCGCCACATAATTACATGACAGCCGCCACTGGAGAGCTTTTATTGTTGACCCTAACGGGTTTCCGTATTTACTGCCATGTGCATTTTATGCCATGAATGACGACGTCTAGATTTATCCAAACACCTTATACTTCACCCTATCGGACGGTTGGTCTGTCGGTCGGTAGTTGGTCAGTCCGTCGTTTATTGGTTTGAGACAGCTTCGTAGTCATGTGGTTTTTTTTTTTTGGGGGGGGGGCACATTTCTCCAGGTCTCGGTCTCGGTGGACGAGGTTGACATTTTTTTCTTGACGAGCAAAAAAAAGGTCGTTTCCCCATTTTGATTGTCTGGTACCCTATTTTGCACGTATTTTGGGTTTTTGTTTGTCACGCAATGGTTAGTTTGATCATTCGGTTGGTCTATTGTTCCCCTTTGCTGCAGTCTATTTCCATTACGTTTATAATGCTATTTTTACAAGTTTTAATGGTAATTCATAGGAAATTAAGTAGGCAGCTTATTAGTAATGTGATTTGGTTATCTCATTGTTTAGTAGGTCGGTCGGTCGGTTTGTTGTTCCTTTATGCAATTTCTCCAAGATGTTCTAATAGTGCAGTTGGTTGAAATTTAACAGGATTTTTTAAATAATCTCTTGAGTTCAACCTGTGAACAAGTTGCGATTTTGTTTCGCAAATGTTCTCACCTCTACTGAGTATTCGATAGACTCTTCTTTACAGTAATCCCGAACAGAATTTGAAAGTAACAAGTTCCCGTGACTCCAACCAAAAACAAATCTTTACTCCATCAGTGTTGAAAACTGATGAAAACAAATCCTCTCAATGACACCATTGTTTTTGTATTCGTATCTGTTTCAATTTATAAATTGCTTGTAATTTTTTATTTTGTTCAAAATAGTATCATATAAATCGATAGTATGCAAAATGAATAATAATATTGCCATAAATGTCAAAATGTGGCATTTTAAAAATTAATTAATTTAATTAAAACAAAAAACGACCACCCACTGATCCGCGCGTTAAACTATTGTTACTTTAAATATTGAGTTTTCGGTAAGGGTTCATAAAATTTACGACATTCATTTAATAATCATTTGTACAAAATTAATATTTCTTATAAATAGTAGATATCTAGACATGATTCGAACTCATGCACTTAAAACATGTCAATAACCAACCTCGCCACCAATGTTATAAAGAGGTAATGACACTTAATGCACAATAATTGTTCTAAATTGTGATGTAGGTTTATGGGAAACCCACGGGTCCAGACTTTAAAAAATAGCCATGATCGTCTGTTGGGGTTCACCTCATACTTAATTTCCTAACGTCCGTTCAAATAAACGCTGGAAGTAAACTTATGCTAACAACCACAGAGGCTCACTGGTCCGTTGCATTGCGGTCCAAAGACAGGACAAACAGAACTCTTTTATAAGTGTTTAAACCGGCTAGGTGTTTAATCATAAAATGTACACAAGTGTTTTGGGTTCAAGCTAATATTTGGTATTACCTTGTGTGTACACTCACGTTATTAACCTCATAAAAGCTTGTAAAAAGCACGATCTTGCAATTCAAATAGGAATGTTTAATACTTGT
This sequence comes from Nesometra sesokonis, assembly GCA_025631205.1. Taxonomy (NCBI): domain Eukaryota; kingdom Metazoa; phylum Echinodermata; class Crinoidea; order Comatulida; family Antedonidae; genus Nesometra; species Nesometra sesokonis. Next base: position 22,558 of record JAOTQE010064154.1, read on the forward strand.
CTCCGTAATAAAAGTAGAATAGGTTAAGTTGGTTAAATATCTTGTCATGATATTGAACGTTATAATTTTTGGAAAAACGCCGAAAAGTTTGCAATTCTTGAGGAAATTTAAATCGGCATTAGCCATCTCAAGCTTTTTGTAAAACTGTCTCAGTTCTTGTTAAGTCTAGCGAGTAGGTATATAAGCCTGAGAATTTTGCTTTTGTTATTTTAGTTACACTGAAAATGTCGATTACGATGATGTCTGGGATTAAAAATATTTTGTTGCTCTTAAATTCGTCTTTATTTTGCTTTCTGTTCAAAAGTTTGGTTGTATCATTCAAGACTTTACGTTGACCAGTACGGTGACTAAACAAGAACTGAGACAGTTCGAACAGCTTTACAAAAAGCTTGAGAAGGCTAAATTTCCACAAGGATTGAATGTTATACATTAACATAACTAGAGAACTACATTTTGCTTTTACGTTATTCCTTTAAACTATTAATGAATAAAAGTATGTTTACTCCAATAACTAGATCGCACTCTATGAGGGCGTATCTCCGCCCACCTCATAATTTTCCGATTTATAAATTCACCCATTGGAATAAGAAATACATAAATATTAAAAGTACATTTAATACGATAATAAAATACTGAGTAATTAGAGCGACAGACATGAAAATGAGAAAAAATTACCTACTATGTGAATTAAACTCGAGGCCGCCTGGTGTCGAAAACCATAATTACCACTGACCCAAATTACACGAACACATAGTACATTAAATTTAACGGATTTTGTAAATTTCCAGTATAGTAGCAAAGGCCATCTGTGGGGCTTTCGTTGATTGTAACTTGACCTTTGACCATGCAACTTCAAAATATAATCAGATCAAGGAATTGTAGCCAAGTTTCAAGAGTTTTTGTTGAAAACTGTGGCTTGTATGCTGTTCACAGACACAGACCCATCTAATAGTCCCATGTTAGCAGGCAATCTCTCAACCAATAATATCAGACAATTGCAACCAATTTGACGGTATGACGATTGCGTAGTTAAACTGAACAGTGCAGCTTAAATCGATGGCATAATCAGTTAGGCCTATACATTATAGTAAATACAAATAGTGGGGCCAAAATATCATAATTTATATCTACATTGTTATATATAGGCCCCATTATTATGAAAATAGGATACACTAAGTTAAATAGTTTTATAATGCAATCAATACAAAAAATAAACTTAAAACAGTCGACCATTTCAAAACTTTTGTAAGTGTTAATATTTTTATTCATTTTATTTACACCAAGCATAATTAGTAGTTTCAAAGTAACCAGAAATCGTCACCCGCAAGCGTCGTCACTGCGACAGCGTTTTCTATAGTTCAGTGTATTTTGTTAGGGTTCAAAGATCACATTTAGGTATAGGCCTATATAAATCTGATGACAAGGACTAAATTGTATATTTTCAAACACAATAATATAACTTACCTGAAACAGAACAAGTAAACGCTACAATACAGGCGACGAAAAATGTTATATGTAACATTATGCTGCTAGGAAGAACAAAACCAGTGGATGAATAACAATCTGGTCGGTTTCAGAGTGGTGCAAAATGCGGTAGCTTCAGCCAGGTGTGGTGTTGTTTCAGTGTTTACATACGGTGTATAAATAGGCCTTTATGGATAACATCTTATCATATGCATACAATCCTAAACTTTATGGACTGTAGTTATACGCATCTGGGGTCGAATGTGATTCATTTATTCATTTATTTATTTGGTCAAAATTGCACCACATTATTGAAAACAATACATTATATTAATTCAAATTTAAAATGAGCTAAAATAGTAAAAAAGACAAGTTGTATTAAAAATTAATTAAATACACTCTGCATTGTCAAAGGTGGTCAAAGAAATTCGAAAGGTCCACTAATCAGCTTCAAGTATGAAAGTACAATACCCATTCAAGCAACGAGATCCACGCCACCGCGACAGGACCCAAAACCGAGGCACAAACCACGCCACCATCAGGAATAAAAGCCCACAAAATCCCAGCCTACAAGCACCAATGCCAACAGCCATTACTAAGAACCAAACAACCACAACCAGCCCCGACCAACCCAAAAGATGCAAAAACAGCGTCAGGAGACCAAGACACCCACATGTATCCCCGATACCCCCAGCTCACTGCTAAGCAATGGCTCCACCCGTCGAACACCTAACGTCTTCCAGAACAACAGAAGTGACCAGCTATCAGAGCCACCAATTATAGCACTACAGAAAACCAATGCCAACCCATTGTCTATCTCTTCACTCACAGCCACCACCATTAAGTACACCGTGCAATCCTAAGACACGCCGAAACGCCCCGAAATCACCAATACACACACACCATCAGATCGGGAAGAACGCTCCACAAGCTCCACAATCCACCAAACACCTATCTTCCTCACCAACACCACTACAATCAATGCACCGGAAACGGCACACAATAGAGCCCGTACACGTCTCGGGGGTCCAACCCCAAGCACCCATGAAGTAAGAAATTCCCTACACCACACACAAAGCCACAAATTCCATCTCTCCAACCAGGCCCCACGCATCCCACCGAGACACCCTCGCAGCATGAATTCCCGTCTCACTCAGACAAGGCAGTCGCATCCTAAACCCCAGAAAAGCCACCATCGCTAGTCCCATCACAACACCTAGCCTCAGTTAAAACTGAAGCAAAATGTGTGACAGGTCCAACGACGAAGCACACCAAACGACGACGAAGCACACCGTCCCCCAACACCAAACCGCCGAAACAGCCACGCTGTTTGTTTTTTTGTTTTTGTTTTTTGTTTGTTGTTGTTTTGTTTGTCAAACTGAAAACCGGGAACACGCCCACCTCGGAGGCCTTTCCTGTCGGAGGTTTTGCCCTGCTGTCGGGGAATTGCTGGCGCCATCACTCTGCCATCCATTAACCAAGAACGTCCCAAGTCTATCCATGGAAAACAATACCTACAAATATACTGAATCTATTATTTTTTTTTTAATGTGCTCTGTCATATCTAACATGCATAAAGTTTGTTGAGAAATTGATTGGAATGTGTCGGACGACATTTTGAAGTCCAACGGCGTATCCGTACTCAGTTGGTTAAACACAAAATTTCTCCAGATTTCGGTCCATACAAGCGCCCCTTCTCCCAACACACACTGTCGCTTTTGAGCAAATTCCATCAATGCTCTGAGAAATTATCTGAGGATCAATTGACAGCGCACCGAATTTCTAGGAGCGGTCGTGGCTCTTACGCAATTCGCTGCGTCTTTTTAGGTGTCGGCTAACTAAACTTTTCCGAACAATTATCGTCGATCTTAATTCTGACAAATGTCATTGGAGCATTTGTCCCGAAGCACCTATCGGCGAAGTAGATGTGGTAGGAGCAATTGTTGCATTTTAGAAGATTGTCGCCGGAGCAAATGTCGCCTGAACATTTATCGTAGTTCAGGAGCAATTGTCGCGAAGCCAAATTTCGACGGAGCATTTGTCGCATTTTGTGAGCTACTGTCTGGGTGCAATTGTTGCCGGAGTCTTTGTCGCACTTTGAGAGCAAATTTCGCGGAGCAATTGCAGCCCGAGCATTATTGTCGCACTTTGGGAGCAATTGTCACGGAAAATTTGCAGCCGTAGCATTTGTCGCTAGAGCAAATATCACCGGAGCATTTGTCGCCGGAGCAAATGTCACCGGAGCAAAAACCGCCAGAGCATTTGTCGCCGGAGCAAATCCCGCCGGAGCATTTGTCTTGGAGCAAATGTCGCAGAGCATTTTTCGGAGCAATTTTAGTCGAAGCATACATCGCCGGGGCATATGTCGTGTCACCTCCAAGACACAAATAATACCCAGCGAGGATGAAAGTAGCGAGGCAGAAAACAAACTAGGACCAATTCTGCCAAAAACCGATACCATTAACAACTCCGCCAGCCGCCCAACTCCAAAGCTCAAAGAGATGCCCGCCATTAGACGAACAAAGCCCCCGCCCAACAGTGAGCCAAAAGCACCAAAGCAAATCCCTCCACCCACACAGCATCCACTCTTCAACATTCAGCAGAGTTCGTCTAATTTTTTTCTGTCCGATGTGCTTTCTACTTGTTTGTACTTTTATTTGAAATTCTCGAATACCACGATGAGCATGCATAATCAAAAAAAAATATGTTGTATAAGTAAATATTCATTAGGTGAAATCATATTCAAGATGCTCACCATTACTCAAATAAATAAAATTCGTGTCCTTGTTTTGAAGTTTTGTTATCGTCTGTTCAGTTCAGGGATACTGTTTCGTCAATCTAGGTCCATGGAAGTCATAAAGATTATTATATGACCATTTTATTGCAAATATCGTAGAATATAGTGATTCACCAATCAATAATTCCAAATATCTGTGTACTTCTCTCTATCGGTCGGTTGTTTGATAAGTCGGTTTTTCGGATGCCATTATATTTGACATGCTGTTTTCTCCATTTCTAATAGTCAAGTTAGATAGAAATTTAGCTGGCCATTTCTTAGTAATTCCTGTCGGTCATATGATTGCTTAATTTGGCCAGTCGGTAGGTCTGTCGGTCTATTCTGTAATCGGTTTCCATTAATAAGAACTTTCAAAATCTGATAAACATTCTTTTTCAAATTTAGTGACCAGTTAGTAATGTGACCTCTGTTGGTCATTCTATTGTTTGTTGTCAGTAGCCAGTCTGTCGGTCACTTTACTGGTCAATTTTTATTTTACGTCAAATATACACTTTATTCAAAATCTATCAGTCACTATCTCATTTAGCATGTCTCTCAGTTCTCGCAGTAGGCAATCTGTTGGTAGGACATTAGCCTGTCTCACAGGCCTTACGGTCTGGTTTATTCACTTTTATTTTCTGTTTAATGCACTATAGACGTCCCATACTCACTTATTTTAGTTACGGCTAATCTAAAATAAGTGAGTATGAGATGTCAATAGCGCCTTGAATACACCAGATCGTAAGGCCTGTGAGACAGGCTAGTAGGACATATACGATTACATCACAAAACCTAAAATATGTCCGTGTGCTCTTTGATGAGCTTACTTTAGGAGGCTTCTTCTTTAGATTTGCAATTAATTACTATAATATTTTGGATATTTTAACACCAATATTTTAAGTAAATAACTAATTTCGATTAGGAAGTGTGTGACCTTGAACTCGTTCAAGACTCAACTGAAGACTTTTCTTTTTAATCAAACATTTAAATAATTGATAATTTACATTATATTTATTTTATTTTTGTTTTGTTTTATTGTTTAACATAATATGTTATATTATTATGTACAGCGCATTGAGAGCTTGCTTACATGCACTCTATAAGAGTAAATAATAATAATAATAATAATAATAATAATAATTCTTATTCTTATTATTATTATTATTGTTGTTGTTGTTATTATTATTATTATTGTTGTTGTTATTATTATTTTTATTATTATTATTATTATTAATTATTATTATGATTGTTGTTGTTGTTATTATTATTATTATTATTATTTTCTTTAAGAAGAAATATCTATAACAACATACAAATTAAAGTACATTGACATGTGACTTTCAGTATTTTAGACTTTGAAGCTATCTGGAATGCGAATGTACCTGTAGGTGAATCTATATTTTAGAGATGGTTTACTGTTTTGCGTTACCTAAATGAAAAATATATATTTTACTGTTAAATTATATACGTAGCTTTAAGTTAACTTTATATCTTTATATATTGTTGTTATATGGATATGTACTTCAGAGATAAATTTGATATGGGACTTTTTTAATGACATTTTACAATACAGTAATACAAAGTATAAAAAAGCAATCCATTACAAGAAATAATGTATTAGTTCTTATTTTATTGATTACAAACAACCTACATACTACCATCGATCTCTTAAAACTTGGCTGCCATCGAATTTCTTGATTCCTGAACGGAGTTGACAAGAAATCTTCATAAATCAGTTGAAGATCCATCGTTGGTAGTGTAGGCGATTATAATAATTTTGGATACTATAGTCTTTTGGCTTACACTTATTTTATCCTATCTACAGTATACAAACATTATATGTATTATCCATGGCCGAGTGGACAATTGCCCTGGGATAGACTGGAAGATTTCACAAGTTCAAAGCCGGTTCTGGATCTTAAACATTCTCAAGACTCCGAATACTTCAGTTCCATCAATGAGATACCTACCTAATAATATAATAATAATTTGCTAAAATATGTCCAAGATCAAGAAGGTTTAGAACATTTATCAATTTAATATTATATATTTAATATAATATATGACTACAAAGTCAAGTTACGACGAAATCAACGGCGGCGACAGGTCAGCTTTTCCTGAAAGCAGTGTAATCCACTTGATAGGTAGGGCTACGACGATTGTCCAACCAAAATGTGGCTCCAGTGTGAATTGTATATAATTAATGAGAACAATAAAGTATAATACATACTCCGAGCAATGAGATACACGCCATCGTAACAGGATTCAATATTTCGACATTAATTATTTTATCATCAGAAATGAGTCATCATCATTCCTGATGATGACATAATAATATCGAAAATATATGAATCATGTCACGATGGCGTGTACCTCAATGCTTGGAGTATTCATTATACTTTCTTTAAAGCTGATTAGTGGGCCTTTCGGATTATAGTTTAAAAATATATAATTAATTTATACCACGACGAAAGTCTTATACACAAATGCTGCCGCTGGATCAGATATCCTAATTCAATTAATAAGGAACGGATATTACAAGAAGAATATCGTAAATATAAAGAGGTTTCAGAAGATTCTCTATAACACGGTGCTGTCTGATTTTAAATAGTGTCATTTACGATATCGGTGACAACTTCTGTCTGAAATTCTACATTTGATGTTGTGAAGTCTGTGTCTGACAATTTCGTTGTGGTCACTGGTTGATCAGTCACATCAGCAATAGGGCAATTGGTACAAATTCCAACTCCATCGTATGTGATCCTGATGGCGGCCTCAACGACGCTGAACACCAAGTTTGCGTAAGGCAAACGGATGTGGTAGTTGAGATTACCACACCTAAAGAGGTAAATTATTATCAGATTACTAGTAATTGTTACTTTTTTAAGGAAGAGATTAAACATTGATTTAAAATGAATGAACATTTCACATGACTAGAAACATTCAGAGTATGGAGTATTGAATAAATGTCTAACTGTTTGTATTAGTTCGTAGTGTGTAGTTTTGTGCATTTTTGTGTGACGATATAGAGGGCGCAATTGATATAAAATCTGTCAATGCCTAATAACGAGTGAAGTTATGTAAAATTTATGCATTAAAAACAATTTATTTCCTTAATCTATAGATCTAAATTTACTAACTTTACAGAAAGTGTAAATAAAACAATTTCAGTAGAGTAGTCGAAATAACAAACTTACCTATCATAAATTAGAAAGTCATCCTTTGCGCCCTCTACGGTTCTCCAGATATTTAAGTACGATTGATCTTGAAATACTGGGATATCCGTACGCCTCTCTAGTTCACGTTTGTAGATCTGAGCCAAAACATCTTTGTTATTTACAATTATGAAGGTTATGTCATGTTTGTTTTCCAAAAGTAAAGTCTGCCGGAGCTTTTCCAATCTGTAAATATGATACACAATATTTTATAAATAAAGTGGATTTTCGAACTGGTCTATATTAAAACTTGTACTCGTAGCCAACATGAGGCAGACGAGACGGTCGCTTCGTCTAAAATTTTAAAAATGATTTTTTTTTCTGAAATATATTTATATAATATATTGTTCCTACCCGCCGCCCGGGCCCTAGCTTCGCCTCGTCTGTTTTCCTATTCTGGCTACGGCCCTGGAACAGTGGCGGCGCCAGAAATTCCCCGACAGCAGGGCAATTCCCCCGACAGGGAGGCACGGGGCCCCAACGAGTTTGCCAAGTTTGACTTTGAGGCGGGCGTATCCTCGGTTTCCAGTCTGACGAGCAAAAAAAAAAAAAACGTTATTTGCTGTGTTTTGCGTGGTTTTTAGCCCGTTTTGGTGTTGGGGCTTCGTTTTTCCGTTGATTATTACATACAAAGCTCCCGACG
>JAOTQE010064155.1:0-18057 GCA_025631205.1 Nesometra sesokonis
AGAGAGCACATTATTTGGTAGCCCGAATTCGACAGATCGTTGTCGACCCAGGCGAACAAGTGCGTTATTTGAATTTGACAAGCAAAAAAAGTAAAGTTTATTTTTGCCTCATTTTTGACATTGTTACCGGTACTTAATTGAAGACTCTGTCGAACGAACATTTTTATCAGTCGGCCCTGTTAGAAACGACGACCCCGATTGGTATGGCACTTCAGGGCCGTAGCCAGACTTGAAAAAGAGGCGAGACTGGAGTATTGGAGCGCGTGGTCCCCGGGGCTGAGTGTTGGTTGGTATGATGGGCGGGTGTTGGGTTGAAAATTTACGAGGCGGTTGCCTCGTCTGCCTCATTCTGGCTATGGCCCTGCCCTTAAACATTGAAGGGGATTGCCAAGGCACCCTGTAGATTCTCTGGATTTGCCACTGAGAATCATTTTAGCCTTTAATAGATAGGTGGAAAATCTTAATTATAATCTTGTATCGATAGAGAAAATTGTGGTCCTGCAACAGTGTTTATATAGTATGTATATATAGTACAGTGAAGTATGTGTTGCGGTGTAGTGTGTATTTAGTATATCGCTTAGTGTCATTGTAACTGTTTGTGATATTTTATTGAATGTCTATCATAAATGCTCTCTTGATAGTAAGGAAAGCGACCTTTATCATTCAACGATAATGTAACCCAGTTTTTCTCAAACAGCCCCCAACAAGACAATTGTTTAGTATGCGCCCCTCCACTGTGTTAAATTCAAATTTAAATATTTTTCAATAGTAATAACTAAATCTACAAATGGGGTAGTGCTCTTAAAACTGAACATTTTCGATACAGCTTTCAATAAGACCATCATTTAATGTTAAACCTAAAATCAACAATAACACATGTAGGTCATGATACAGTATTTGGCAACATAGCAACAAGATCATGAATATGCAGTTTTTGTTTGCAAATGTAGAGGGTGAACTAATTGTATGAAAACAAGCCCAGGGAAAATAACTTTGATGTATGTATTGCTTACACTTTTTTGGCAAACAAAAATTGGGGAATCGACCCTGATTTCTAGATTTTGGTTCGGTCGGGCGTGCTTCGGTCATAACACAAAACCCGCCGTACCAACACTGTCCACAGCGCGCGTTCAACTCGATCATGTTTATGACACAAAAATTCTTGCGCATGCGCAAAAAACTACACAATCTTGGGCACGGCGTTGCAAGGTTGGCACGGCGAGTTTACGGTATGGTAAAATGCGTCGGGCGTCGGCAACACAGATTATTTTGTTAGAACTATAACATATACTGTAACGTGCAGCGGATGTGTTTGATCACCAGGCTCCGCTAATCCATTTTCCCATGGTAAACATAGGTAGACTGCAGTAATCTGTATATACTGCCAAGAAACTGGCTCCCAACCTCTCGTTTTAAAAGTCTAAAACAACCGATGCGCTAATTGCTAAAATCGTACCGCTTACCTATGCCCTAGTGACTCCCCGAGAGTACTATTTAAATGTAAATTAATGTTTATAGGCCTATGTAACATTCCAATGGTTGTAAATTCACAACATGGACATCATTCATGTTGTTAGATGGTCTTAATATTTAATAAATTTATTACCGAGAGAGCAGTAAAAAGTAGAGATTTATAACTCAAAGTAGGTCGCTTAGATTTAGTTTCATGATTATTTAGCATTGATCCATCGACTAATCATCCAATAAATGAATTTCTTCTACACAAGTTATTAATGTTTAATTGCTTTTATACACTACGCCATTGACACAACCAGGAGTACAAACTGTTATACGCGCGCGAAATCGCGTAAAGAGACGGAAAACGCGCACGTGCAGTGATTAACCAGACATTTGGAAAAGAGTGTCCAGAAGGGGGACGGTAGAGATTCAAGTTTTAGGGGGTACGGGGCATGCTTCCCCGGGAAATGTTGGTGTATCGATGTCCGAAAATGGCCTCAGGGTGTTAAGGGGATTGTTGAATGTTTTCGTTTTGTAAATAATGTCAATAATATTGATATATTTTACTTTCCGAAAGTGGGGTGGGGGAGGGGAGCGGAGCCGGTCCGGCCGTGTTAACAAATAGGGGTTCAACCGTTTCTCCGCGTGCGCCTTTCTGCGCGCATCCGTAACATTTTATGTCTCTGTGGTGTTATTGACGATTCTAATTAACAAGCAGGTCCTACGCAACAAAAATGAAATGGGAATAAATGTAGAAGAAGGGAACACATATACGAATTGTATATTGTTCTTGTCTATAAAACACCTTATTATGGGTTAAAGAATGTATTGAAAAATCAGTTGTTAGGCTTACTATAATTTAAATGAATAATTGACATTGTTCTTACCCGAATGAATGAACAAATGAATCTGTTACTGATTTAATTAGGCATATTTATATTTTTAGAAGAGTTTTATTTTTTTTTTAAAGAAACGAGTGAAGTGCATAATTCAAATAAAATATAAGTATTTAAGAATCATACAGAAATGATTATTTACTTATTCGCGATTGCATACAAAGAAATCAGTGTTATCTTTACCGCTCTTTGCTATTTACAGAACCACACAAGTAACTTTATTGAAATTCTTCATAAAATACTTCACGATTTACAATGTTCGAGACTTGGAATTTTTAGCTAATAAATCTCAATGTTTGATGAATATAAAGGGTTTCTTTTAAAACCAAATATAGGCCTACACGTAATTGGTAGTAAATATTGTTTTAGGAGAAATAAATTGAGTAGCTAATTTAGAGATCGTTAAAGACCAGTTCCTGCACAAGAAAACCCAAAAGACAAAATAAAAGAAAACAAACACCCCCTCCTAAAGAAAACCCCGAATAACATGGGAATAATTTTAGAAGAAGGGGACACATTTGTTTCCATATACGATTTTTTTAAATATTTTTCTGTCTATAAACACAATATTATGGGTTCAAGAATGAACACAAAAAAATCACTTAGGCCTCTACTAGCCCTATTATCGGGTTTTACTCACTAAATATTAACCTTTCAAATAGAAATAGGGTACTAGCCACTTAGACCATTCCTTGAGTAAGTTACATGCCTGCCTAGCAACGAACTTGTGTTTAAACAAGTCCTCTAAGTACGTAAGTATTGAGACATTATTACGTTCTCTTATTATTTCTGCTCTTGGCTTTATTTGCTTTAAGGCATATACACGAATTCCTGAAGTATATCAGTTATCATGATAGACACAAATCACTAAACCTTGCTTATCGATTGATGTCCTTTCTTCTCCGACCTCTACTGTTTTGTGAATTTTATTGCTTTGCTTTTAAATATATCGATTTGCGGGCTTTACAATTTTATTTGATGAAAGGTGTGCTGTTTATCTTTAGGATTTCGTCTTGTAATTAATTGGTAGTGCCTAAAGGGAAAGTAGAGCAGTATTGTAGTTCATGTGGTGGTACTACTAATGAAAGAGCGTTTCAAATTCAATCTTAACCCTACCAAAAAACTACCCCAAAACCAAACCACAAACAACCTCCCCCCACCCCCAAAAAACCCTCAGATACCACAGACTACGGTATTCATTGACTTGATTAAACTTTTCATTCAATAAAGCAGTAAATCCAGAAGAGAAGTTTCAAATTATAATTTACATTTATCTTATGATGGAGAAAATTTACAAACGAACCCAAAAAACTATATAAAAACGCCAACAAAAATCGACAAACCAAAAGCAAACCAAAATCAACCAACACAAAAACAAACCAAACAACTCCAAGAAACAGCCATAAACAACACAAAAACGAACCAAACAAGCCCAAAAAAAAAACGAAAGAAAATCAAACCAAAATAAATAAAAAACGACGTAAAAACGAACCAATACAACTCAAAAGACCTAAAAAGCATGCATAAAACAAATCCCGCAAAACTCAAGAAAACCAACCAGCAACCACGACCGTAGCCTACAAACAGTCGAGTTTTCAAATTCTGTTTAGCAGAGCTCCCAAGTTGAAAAACCTGAAATCCTGGAGATTTTGTCGGCCAGCATTTGTAACGGTTTTGGGAGTTTTTTTATGGACATCTAAAAGTGAAATTAAATGAACTATAATGCTTTGATTTGATTTAGTAATATTATTAGTATTTGTAGTAGTAATATTATATAATATACATTTATTGACGAACTAACCTTCACAATACCATTTAGTGTCCAAATAAATGAAAAACTGCATATTTTTGTTTATATTGCTCTATATCCCGGAGATAATCATGATAAATTCAAATTCCTAGAGAAAATCGTGTATCCTGGAGCCCGAGAAATGACACAAAATTCCTGGAGTCTACAGGCTAATCCCGGAGACTTGGGAGCCCTGGTTTAGTTTTCAAAACAATGGATTTTCATTTGTCCACTGTGCATTTTTCAGTGCTGAACTTCGTTGTTTCGCCTGTCGGTCGTTCCAAATATCATCTTTTTTAATTATTAGGCCTAGTGTTCCACTTATCATTTTTTGGTCACCGCCTTAACCGTTTGGGCATTTATCATTAATTTATTTACTTTTCAGCCACATCGGCGATCTACAACTTTACCACCGATGCCAGACGAACTAAACGGAAAACCTGGAAGGGGAAAATTGATTTCACAGTCAATGGGAACAGTAATAGAGGTACTGATTGAAAATTGTCAACTGGACTTGCCATATTTTATTATGGAACTTTATTGTATATCCTTTCAAACACATACACATAACGAGAATTGTCAACGGGACATAATTTATTAGTAAAACTTTCTTCACGGGACAATGTTTTTCTCGTGAAAACATAACCGAACTTAAACCTAATTAATGAACCAATTTTTTTAATGGAACTTACGTTTCCCAGAACAACGATCATACAGCTTACCATTTGATATAATTATGAGCAAACGGTCACCATTAACATTTTGGTCAATATTAGAGTTGGTAGAGTCATGTTTCTAGAAGAGGCAGATTTATTATTAAAACATTGATATGTACCTACGTTAATCGAAATATCCAAGACGGATTATAATCTTGAATGTATTGGATTAGGCTTTACTATCTTAATATAAGATTTCTTGTGGAGCGACCTGAGGGACCACTGCGAAAAGAATGAAATTCACTCCAATCGATTGAAAATTCACTCTATAGGAGGGAAATCACTCACTCTTTTGCAGAAAACTCGCATTTTGAGTACAGATAATCCACTCTTCTAAGAGTGGTCCATCAGGTCACTTTCACTCCTTTAAATTCACTTCAAAAGAGTGAATTGTCACTTCTTTACATTAAGATAACCACCTAAGTATTTCTTTTGTTTTAACAGGGTGCTGGAGAAATACAAGTAAGAAATAAGCAACGGAGTATAAGTCAGGAATCGAATCATATGATTGTTACTCACTTACGGGTAAGAGGGTTAAAGTCAAATCCCAACAGCTTATTAGATAAATCAAAACATCTATTTTCACTCTTTCAGTCTGTCGGTACTTTTAACCTGAAATTTCTTCAAGTTATTGTATATCTCTCCGAAAACATCAACATCACCAGCATCAATCTGAAGTTATACAGGGACGTGTCCAGTAATTGGGAAAGGGGGGGTGCTCAGCCGCAATGGGTATTTGGCAAGCAAAAAACACCCTTACCTCTTACTTTCTACTACAGATATTACACCGTAAAAAAATTCTGTAAATTTACGGGAAAAGTCATGGCAGCCAGAATGACAAGAAAATCTTGTAAATTTTGCATGCATTTGTATTTCTGTACAGTAAATTTTACGGCAATTCTACTGTTACACGATTAATTTTACGGCAAATTCCCGTAAAAATTACGGAAAAAGCCCTAGTAGCCAGGATGCCAAGAAAATCCCGTAAATTTTACGAGTAAATGCCCGTAAAATTTACGAGATTTTCTCGGCATCTTGGCAGCCAGGACTTTTCCCGTTTTTTTCGCAGTGCAATTTTTGACAGTGTATACTTCCTATCTTCTAAAGGGGGTGCTCGAGCGCCCCAATCTTCATATGTATATGCTAATGTTTTTCTACCTCCGAAGGGTGGGTGGAGGCTGAGGGTGATTGAACTCTCTAAGCACCCTCTGGATACGCCACTGCTATGCAATAACGGTTGATGGAGAAAACACATTTTTATTTTATTTATTATAACCAAAATCATTGTGCTTATTACCTAGCCATTTGATAACCGTCACAGGCCTCCCTAATATCACTTTTAAGGTAAATAACACAAGTTTGACTTTCTAGCAATAAGTATCTTCTATTTTCCTATAATTTACGTTTGTATACATTTTTATCATTTTAGCGGAAACTTCGCCAGCGTATGAACCAATGGTATGATGACACTATATCGTTAACTGACGATGAGTCTAGCTCAGAGATAAGTCACATTCAATCACCGATCAAGGTACTGAATATCGTTTATATATCTGCCTACTTTCTAGAACATTAGCTTGTCTAACTTAGGCATCTTCTAATTCTAAGTACTACGTTAATGAAAACACAAAGAACATAATAACGTTATTAGGTTTGATACTGTGTTCAACACAATAGTTTAGGATTTAATCAGTTTTACAAGAAAGACCATCAGTTTTACAAGGGAGAATTAGAATGTTGAGGTGACGAACGTTCTTAAATCAATAACAGTTTGCTGACGTGATGGAAAAAGGGATAAAATGGATGGTCAAAAGTCTTGAGGATTCGACTAATTTCAAATTAGTAGAAGAGATTTAGAATAATTCCTTATATTACAGTGGTCAAGGAGTGCAAATATATATATTTGATATATAAGACTTAAATTATACAACACTGAACTCCCGAAGGTTTTTTTTTTCGCTTTTGTGCTTCCTGCTTCCCTAAACCAGTTTAATAGTTTGTATGTTTTGTAATGTTTTAATTGACAAAAAATAATAATACATTTTTGTAATAATGTGATTTTGTAAATATTAATTTTCTTGCAGTGTTTATCCTTAATTTACTATACAATATTCATTTTATTTTCCTTTCCAATTTTTCAGAATTTCTCAAGACAGGATATCTTTCAGAAGTACAACGATATTGGCGGTAGATTAAGCAAAGATGGTCACACCAAAGATGGAATCTACCCTTTAAATCTACGCCTCCCCTCGGATAAAATGAGTCCAGAACTTATCAGTAAATTCGGAAAACATCCTGACACTAAGTCGGCGGAACGGAATCGTAAGGTTTCTGATATTGCGTCTGTTGTTTTGACAGATCGTAACCGAGAGGTCACCACTCAAAGAAAGCTCTCATTACTGAAAAATGCTAATTTCTCATATGATATAGATAAGAAAGAACATAAGAACTTAGTCAAACTTGATCCCATCGGTGCATCTGATGTAAGGGTTGCGTCATCTGACGGAACACGATCTACTGCTAGCACGCGGAGTGGTTCCTCAAGGAAGAGATCATCAGGAACGGAGAGGAGTTTGTCACCCATTGATGTAGGAGGTGTTGGCGGCAACTTACAAAGCTCACCAGTCAAACTCCCCGCGATATCAGTCGATACATCTTTCACAAACAATATTGAAGTATTTACACCAGCAGATGATAATAGGCTAACACATCATGATGCAATTACTAGGGACGATACTTCTTGTTTAAGCCCAGTACCCGATCAACATCTAAGCATTTCGGCAGTGTGTAGAGCTAATATACCGGTTGTCGAATACTTCAATTGGGAGGATGCGTTTCGTCGAGTACTTCAGGGTAACATCAATGTCCAATGCCCGGTTGATAAGAGAGTTATACAAATTTACCTTTCATCCACTTCAGGTAAGATAACCAGGACATAATAATGATGACAATGATAGCAATAGCGATAATGACAACAATAATTTCAATGAAATATCAATATTTAATTCAAGATCGATCTGATCAGTAGGCTTGCATATCATCATTATCACCACCTCCACTACTATTATTACTAAAACTACACCAACTAAACCTACTACATTATGTTTCTGTAGATTTCACTGCCGAAAGGACGTCAATTATCAGTAAAGCTGTTCCGCGGTTAAGGCAGTATTGCCGTGAACGAAGATTTGACTTCCAGCTTCGTGATCACAACTGGGGCTTAAAAGACACTACAACGGATGACCATATGCAATCGGAACATAGTCTGAATGAATTGAGAAGTTGCCAAAGGTTATCTAAGGGACCTAATTATGCAGTACGTAGAGTATAACATAATTTTATCTGGTTTTAAATATAAGTCTTATAATAAACTAATGTGCCAAACCATTCGGAAACAAAACCATTCGTTTATAAATTATGTAATGTAATATTGTGTGCCATAGAAAACACATGAAGATTCTAAGTTAAAAGGGGCAGATGCAGGGTCTTTAGATGTCGGAAAATGATCTCAAGGAAGTGATAAGGGATCAGTTCTTGTCTTGTGATTGCTGAATATGTTTCGTTTTATAGACAATGTTAATAATATTGATATATCTTCCTTTCCGGGGTGGGGGTGGAGCCGGCCCGGCCTCCTTAAATCCGCCCTGCAGTAACTGCAGTAATATGTGGCACCGTAAGATAAAGTAAATACATATTTTCAGTGTGAATTGCAATGACTTACAGTCGACGTTGCCTTTTCCCTTTCAGATATTGTTGGGACAGAAATACGGACAATGTCCATTGCTATATTTTATCACAGTCATGGAATATGAAACAATATTAAATGGACTTCAACAAGAAAAAGAGTTTTATATCAATCTATACAAGCCGGCAAAGCAAACGGAAAATAGGTATGGTTTAAATAACATTCGTAGGGTCAGTATTTTATTTCATATTTTAATAAAGTTATACAGTATTGAAGTTTATGCTACATTTAGTGTTTCATCTCTGTGATTTTTGGATACTAGATACTAGGTAATTTAAACAACTATGACACACTTGTGTTAACTGTTTTGTAGTTAGATACTAACCAAACATTTAGTCTTAACAAAAATAATTTGATAAATTGTGTTAAGATTTATATAAAATTTTAAGGAAACTCACTTATAAGTTATACAATGATTAATTGAATATTATATTTGTCAAGTACTTCAGTTATCTTTGTTGTCTATTCTTTCGACACTCCACTCTTGAAGCTTTTCATTCCTCTGTTTACTCTCAACCAGTTCCAGTACGTCTGGTCTGTCCGCGTGTCTATTGCCCGAGACCTGATTGCTCAATTTGGCAAATATTTCAGCTTCGGTTGTTACTAATCCTAAAATTGTCTGCTATTTTTAGGACTGATACATTGGAAGTTCCATCTAACAACCCCGATGACGTCAAAGGGTTTGTCAGCAATGTCGTAGCAGCCTTCGCACACAAAGTCAGTAACACATCGAGGCACGATGGTGGTTATAGGTCAAGATCGGGTTCGTTTAACGCAGGTATATCAATGAAAACATTGCAAGCAAATGAAGATCCACAACGACCAAGATGCTCATCATTCAATATCAGTCCATCAAGACGGTCATCAAGATCAAAACAAGGATCTCGATCAAGATCAGGGTCTTTCAATGCAAACCAATCTCTAAATAAGTAAGTAAATTATGTGTTGTTTTTTCCTCTTTTTGTGCCCATTCTTATAAAAAAGGGCCTAAAATGGCGTTGCTTTAGATACATGATTAAAAAATAGAACACAATTTTTTTTAAATTCATTGTCTCAAATTAAAATTTATAGCTCACGTTTACCTGATCATAGCTCTTATTTTTCGTAAAACAAACTTCATACTTGATGTTACCCAATTGCCATAATGTGGTGTTTCTAAAACAAATGTGTTTTATAAATTACCATTGGTGGAATTTAAATTAATTACAGTTTCTTCAAAATAAGTGGAAAATTGAATTTTTGCATACAGTAATTACTTTTCACTTGAATTTGTGTAACTTTGTGTAACTATTTTCAAAAAATCGTTGAGACATTCAATCAATTCATTCAGTGGCGTATCCAGGGGGGTGCTCAGGGTGCTCGAGCACTCCCCTTCAGGGGTAGTAAAAAATTTAAAAATCGATAATTAATAGTTTTTAATTAGCAGATGCTAGAATTTCACCGTATAATTGTCATCTTTTAAACAAGTTATGCCCTTACTAGTACAGTGTACGGTAAACATTCAATCCAATAATTATTTGAAGTGAGGTTCAAGCATGCACGTAGACAACAAACAAGAACAATCGCATTGTACGGGTGCCTATAAAACGAAGACCCTAAGTTATTTCGCTGGAAATGTCGGAATAATGGCGGGGTGATGATTTTCTGTTAGAGTGATGCATCATGAGCCAAATAACAAAGAAAAATAGGGGTCTTCGTTTTTGGGTCTTAGGTCTTCGTTTTATAGGCACCCCTCATTGTACAGGCCGAACTGGGTGCATGGGGCGGATTTATGGTCGTTCTTGATTTTGGATTGGATTTTGACAATTTTATTACTTTCCAAATAGACTTCAGCTCCACCATGGTTGAGGCTGGGGTGAGACAATTTTGAACTATGACGCAACTATAATGACCGAAAATGCCGTTCAAATCCTTATTTTTTAATGAATGACATTGTCAAAACCCCAAGTCACCATTTCTAAAGATTACTTCATAAATATTCTATATGAATGTAATTTTTGGTAATTTATGGTTGGGGTGAAGCCCATGCCCCCTAAAAGTAATAAAATTGTCAAAATCTCAAGACACTATATCTATATAAATCACTCACTAACTGTTCTATTTTAATGCCATTTTACGGTCATCTTGAGGCGTCATAGTTTCGGTCGTTTATAGGCAAAATTTGTATTACCTCATCCCTAACCATGGTGGGACTGGAGCCAACGCCCCCTTAAAGTAATAACATTTTCAAATCCCAAGACACTATGTCTAGAAATCACTACCTAAATGTTCTATTTGAATGCCATTTTCGGTCATCATCATAGTTTAAAAATTCTTACCTCAGCCCCAACCATGGTGTGGCTGAATCCCATTGTTTTCTTCTTAAAGTATTGACATTGTCAAAAAATATCCCCAAGACACTATTTCTAGAAATTTACTCCATATGTTTTATTTTAATGCCCTTTTCGGTCATCTAGAGGTTAGTCTAAAATTTTACCACCGCCCCCAACCATGGTTGTGATGAGGTCCATTTTCCCCTCAAAGTATTCTTAAAATCCCTAGTCAGTATTTCTGAAATTACTCCACAAAACGTTCTATTTGAATGCCATTTCCAGGCATCTACAGACGTCATATTTCAAAATTTTCTTACCTCAGCCCCAACCATGGTGGGCCTGAGGTAGGTTGGGTCTCTCAAACTGAGCACCCCCCTTCGCCAAATCCTGGATACGCCCCTGTCATTACACTTGTGCCTTGTTGAATCGTATCTAAAATAAATTAATATTTCTTGGTAAGGCCTACATATTTTTGTCACATTCAAGAGCGAGTTTACTTTCGCCGCCACTTACGTCATGCTTTCTACACCAAGTTTCTTGAGGCTTGGGGATTAATAATACTGTTAAGTCATGGGGGAAACCTAGCGATCAGCTATGGTCGAATCCGGGACATCGTAATTGGAAGGCAAGCACATTTACCAAGAACTACAACGCCACTCCTAAATAATTTAACATTGAATTGTTTTTAACATTTTAATGCTACCAGACGGTCAGGAAAAAGAAGCACAAAATTTCATGCTACAGCCAAGAAAGTAGTGAACACCCTGCGGTTCTTTAATAGTAGCGGGGATAGTAGACCATCAAGTGGAAACAAACGGTAGTTTTACGTAGACTTGCAGTGATCATAACAACCTAAAATGTTCAAATAAAACTACACTGCCATGGCATGTATGCGTCTCCTAGAGGGCGTATCCATGGAATGTATAGAGGGCGCACACATGTCATGGCGCAAACACATCTCATTAGTTGTTGGAAAGATTGGACCCAAAATCAAACACTGAAAGTTTACTTTTTATGATCCGAAAAATTCAAGATTGTAAGATAGAATTACTTACAACTATGTTTTTTTTTGCGTATAATCTTATCACTGTAACTGTCGATATGATGGTCGTGGGTAGTAATTGTTTTTGCTTGTAGTGATCATGCCTTGCTGTTAGCCGGAGAAACGGTGCGTACCCGAACTTGTAGAAAAAATTAAAATCTATGAGTTTTGACTTTTATGGATCATAAAAAGTAACCTTACTCTCGATACCTCTGTTATTTTCTTTGTGGGTATTTCATCCACTTTTATCATTCAATTAATCTTAATCATATATAAAGCAAGATTATACAAACAAAGCATGTTACTAAGAAGCAGGATTATCCACACCATTGAATCTTATATCTTGCCATTAATGCACTACAAATTCCTAAATAATATAAAATTTGGCCACCTACGGTATGTGTATACATTACCATTTTGAAAGCATATCACCTCTCTCTTTATTATAGCACACACAATGCTAACATTCCCATTGTATTTTTCTAAAATCTTGAGTAATTAAACGATTTTCTAATATCAAGCGTAACAAATAATCCAGAATTAAAACATTGATAATTATATCCTGTCGAAATATTTTTTTTTTAATATTTCGACAGAAAATTAAAAAAATTAAAATTTCAACATGATAGTTTGAATTTCCTTTTTTATTTGTATTTTATTTACTAAGTCTATTTCATTAAAGTATTGAACGATAAAACGATAGATTGATTAATCTATCAATCGACCGATTGCATCATTATTTGTTTTGCTAATCACAGTTGTTCTATATATTTCGGATTGTTTATACATTATTACTGTGAATGTGACTGAATATACAAACTGTTTTATATTTCCTTACCACATCAGTCTTACATTACACACTAGTCGATTAACAAAACAATTTAATATATTCACCAAAATTTAAACTAATAATCGTTCCAAAGCATATTATTTGTGGTATGAAATTAATAAGCTGCTTTATTAATTTGGCAGTGATGAACATGAAAATGATATAAAAGAGGAGCCGGTTGATGATTCAAAAGAAAAGGCAGCCGAGAGAAAATATGAAGCCGATGTTAGTCTGGTAAATTCCTGGTATAAACTGGACGAAAACACAGTACCTCATGTATATAGACTACAGTGTATCAGGTAAAAAACATGGCTACATTATTCATTAGATTTAATTACAAAGAAATTAGTTTTGTACTAGAACAAGTCCTAAGTTAACTTCCAGTATGGTTCGTATGGTGGTGGTGGTGGTGGTAGTGGTGGTATAACGATCTACCTACTACCCTTTTGAAGATTTTGCCGACTTATTCAACACGGAACATGTTGAACCACATGATCTGACCAACGCCTCTCTCGGAAAGACCGTGCGGTCTAAACATTTGACATACCAAAACATAACTTACTACGGCTTACTTACTTACTGGTACCGTCTTCATCCTTAGGGTAGGCTCCAGCTAGAGGTGACCTCCTTCCATTTACTTCTATCTTGAGTAAGTGTACTCTGCTGAGGTTTAGAGCAATCCTATCCTATTTGTTGTTTTTTAAAAATCGATCTAAAAATCGGTCTGACCTAATCTTGAACATGTAAATCCAGGAGGAAATCTAAATGTTTTTTTTATTATTTGCAAACTTTTCAAGTAGTTTAGTCTTGATTTTTGCTCGAACTTGATTTCGTCCTTTCAGATTGCAATATATTTTAAAGGATAGGCCTAAATCTGGGTTTGCTAGAATTAATCCGGTTTTAAAAGGTATTATCGTTGTCTGGAAAACAAAATAAATCAGAATGTTACGTGTGTACATATCACATTAATACTGAATAATTTACCTATAGGCCTAGTTTTGCAGTGCGTTTTTAAAATATGTTAATATTTCAAATGAGCTAACGCTCCCCGGAAAGGTACTGAATAAAACTTATCTTTTTTCTACTCTCAGCTCGCAATTCAAAGATTTCCTCAGCCAAGATAAACAAAAGAAGCAGAGAGCATTGAACCAATGGCGGGGTATACAGAAGAAGCTCCAAGATATTTTAAGTAAAACCCTCAAAAACTTCCTCTACGACGAAGATAGGGGCCGAGAATTCAGTGCATCTGGTAAGGAAATAATTGTATTTATTTTTGTTCTTTTTCTTTCCTTCACATTTAACTAAGCTAATACATTTGGCAAATTGATAAAAATAACAAGGCAATTGTTAACGGATTGTACTCTCACCTATGTTGTTCTATCCATCATGACCCCTAGTTGACATTTGATCCTTAGTGCAAAATATAATTTATGATTAAAAGGTCCTAAGGATCCTAATCGATATGAGCTCAATGTAACAATTTTAAACCTTTGACGTCAATGACTATTGCCATCGGGTGGATGTGGGAGGCGTCATTGGTTCCTAATGACAAAGTTCAATTTCATAAATACAGTCTGTTTTTAGATATTTCTATCCTGATGATCACTTAATGACCTTTGTACCTCAAATTTATTCACTTATAATAGTCCTAGTTAAAGTTCCTTGCCAAAAAATACAGACAACCGGCCAGCATATGTTGAACTTCTGACTTCATGTAACAACTTGCGAGCCGCAAACTCAAATCTTCTCAGCATTTGTAAACTCCTGAAGCATTTACCTATACACTTAATTATTTAATATTTTTAATATTTTAGTTATAGATCGTGAAGCTCAGCTAGCTTTACTCAGCCCTAACGTTGACGTTAAATTAAAAGTGCAATGCTTCCAACGAAAGTTTGAGAATATCAAGCAACACCTGCAAGATTTTTCTGCCAAAGAGTACATTGACCTACTGCCAATGAAGGCTGAAACTGATCCAGTCCTTGCACAGAAATTAGAAGACTTCGACAACAGAATATTACAAAGGGTAGGCCTAAATAAGTATTTTTGAATTCCAAAATATTTACATTTAGACTGAGAAAATTAGTATGTTTTCTGATTGAATATAATAACTATACCAACAATTGCCAGTCATAAATACATCCCAGCAGATCGGCGTATAAATATTACCATACTTAATTTCAGTAATTATCTATCATTTAGATGGAAGCTCTAGCATTACTGACCAGATCTATATTTTATACATTTTGGTACCAGTTTGTTTCTTCCAATGTAGGCCCCAGGTCGTTCCGCGGTATGCTGACGTGCCTAACTCAGGCCAATTTTCTAATTACTAGTTCGGAAAAATGTCAACTTTTCATGTAAAACTATTAATATCATCTTTTCTTATATTAAATATACTATGTTTAAATATACTATGATCCATATTATATAGGTATGTCTAGGGAATATACACACATACAAGATATCCTGGGACCGTGAGGGTATCAATCCGGACGCAAACCGTAACCATAAGCAGTACTTGGACAAGCTGGCGAACGAATTTCACGATTCTCTAAAAGCTAAAATAGATACCGTTGTGTTGTCAGAAGATTCTAGAAACGATAATTTCTACGAAGAATTATGCCAACATGTTAACCTTGTCCATGATAGGTAAGTATTTTCCAGTCTGTTCCGTGTGATATGTAAGTCAAAGGTAGCAATCTTGAAATTCAAAATGGCCGCCAAATGCATAGTCGAAACAAATGGTACCTAACTTTTTTTGCATTCAGCACCTCCAAAAGGACAGAAATAACAAGGTAATAAAAGGTACTAATTCTAACATATTTATTGTCTCACTACGATATCCAATATAATAACCAGAAATTTAGTAACCAAATACACATTTTTGCATTCGCAGATCAAATTGTTTCTTTGGGTTTGGAAAAGTTCTCAGTGAAATTAAAGAACATTTTCACAATAACACAAACCAGCTTCTCGTACTACATGGCAAAACTGGATGCGGAAAAACAAGTTTAATGGCCAAGACATCACTCATGTTGCCTTCTTGGATGAAAAGGTATGTGATGAGCTTTTTCTATATCAAATAATAGTAGGTAAGGTGTTGTCTCACAAGAACATAACACAGTAAAGATAGTCCGATTTTTAGCACTGAACGTAATCTGCTAGAAACTCATTGTAAAATGGATTATGTCAGCTTCTCTCCATGTTACCTCAATAAACTTTTTCTGATACTAAAATGTCACGTAGGCTAACTAATACATAGATGAGTCAGGTGAGAGCCTTCATCGACACGAGGTTTGAACTCGGTTCATTGGCATCGCAGCCGAGTGTTTTAATCACTCGACTACCCCAAATAGAGACAATATGTTTACAGTTTTTATTCCAATTTATTCATATGTCATATTCATAATGTTTTACTGAAATTGTAAGAAATGAAATTTCTAAGGCCCGCCATCCCTACTTGCTTCAAAGTTCTTTCTCGGACTCAAAAAATCACGTAGTTGTCATGAGTTTACTTGCTGTTGGATGTGCAACAAAATATCAAATAAACCTAATCTTTTATCTTCTTTTTCTGTAGACCAGAACCAGCAGTAATAGTGAGATTTATTGGAACAACATCAGATTCGGAGATTTCACGATGCCTACTTAAAGGTCTTTGTATCCAAATTTCAAATATATACGACCTAGATCCAGAGACAATACCACAGGTAAATATTTACATTTTTACAATATGTAATGATTTTACAAGTAGGCTACACTAATGTGTCAGTTTCATAAATGTTAGAATTGTTTTAAATGGCGATTTTCTGATGGTGAATGATGTGGTTACTGGTTTTGACTGGTGTAACTTATGACAACAGAAATTTGAAGGCAAGTTTGGATAATCAACTGGTATAAACTGGTAACAACTGGAATAAACTCAAGTTAAACAAGTATCATCAATTGTAAACTACTTATTATTTCTAGGTCTAAGTTACTGACTTTCTCCTGCAGAAAGTGGGAAGGTTTTAACAGAGTGTACTCATAGATGACATGATATTGTCCAAACTCTCCAACACCTATATATCTTCATGATGTCTACAAAACGTCTAGGGACAGACCGTAACCTTTTTAGCTGCACCTATGTTATCCGATGAAATCGTTCAGTGTAGTAACGACTAACCACGCATTATAATTATTGTTTTTATTATAGGATTATTTTGGATTGATTAATGATTTTTCTGGAAGACTACAAGCTGCAACTTACGACCGCCCTCTGGTAATCTTTCTTGATGGTCTACATCAGATGTCGTCAGAGAATATGATGAATGGGGAAGGGTGGTTACCAAAGACGCTCCCTCCGAATGTCAACTTGGTCTTGTCATGCACAGATGATGAATCATGCACAATGTATAAATTGTTAAAGGTATGCTCATGGAAACATTGTAATTGCATTTCAAACATACTGTTTTCCTTCAGTGGCGGCGCCAGGAATTCCCCAACAGCGGGGCACCCCGTCGGGTTGGGGAAGTTTGAGGTGGACATGTCCCAGGTTTTCGGTTTGACGAGCAAAAAAAAATTTGCCATGCTTTGCGTGCTTTTTCAGGCCGTTTTGGTGCTGGAAGCTCGTCTGGCCATTGTCATTACCTTACAAAGCCCCCGCCTAAACCTTAAATTTGTCCCCGACGCGGGGGGGGGGGGGGGGCTCTATCCCCTAGCCACTCCACCCGTAGCGCCGCCACTGTTCTCCTTTTGTCTTACGTGTAGCAGTGGAATGATCATCATGAGGAAAAAGAGGTAGGCCTAATCGTTCCCACAACCCAGACATCAGTGCCATGGCCATGTTTTATCCTATATAATGATACAAAAATCCTTCACCCCGTGGTCGACAGTATTCAATTTTGTCTATGTGGATGAAACGTCAAACCACTGGTAAATTTATGTGCATTGGTTCAGTAATTAAAACGTCACCACAATAGATTTTCATTAGACAGTTTTATTCATTAAATTACCAAATTTTCCAAAAGAAAATGTAACGCTATGTAATAAACAAAGTCTGGTTACTGCAACACGAATTGCGAAATACGTTTAAATTTAAGTCTCTTTTAAAGATCTCTTTATATTATAGGGTAACTCTCGATAGAACTACAAGCCATGTACGCATTGCTTAAAATTTTTTTTTCTCTTTTGTGGCCAAACCACCACTATTTGTTCATCAATATCAGTATACATTATAAGTTATACATTTTCAATGATATACATTTTACAATAGCATACAACTATAATAT
>JAOTQE010064166.1:0-18057 GCA_025631205.1 Nesometra sesokonis
GTATATATTGTTAGGAAATATTAATCTAAAATAGTCAACTGGAAAAGTTATAAATAGTATTTTTCAAAATAATTAATGTTTGAATAATTTTATTGACGGAAAGATTTCATCAAAGTTTTCCTAAACAAGATTACAATAAATTTGATGAAGAATACTTTTTTTTTTTAAATTCTGATATTAGCTGCTTGTTGCACTTTAACATTACTGAAATTAAACATGAAATTAACTTGAGAAAAAGATTAGCTACCTAATAATATTTAAAATTAATAATATTTTTCTAACTTTTGTATGTAAATCATTGCATGAGATGACCCTTAAAAATGCATGTTGATATTGATAATATTATCAGATCGAAAAGTTTCATCTGATTTATAAATCATTTATATTTTAAGTTGATGTGTATTAAGCTAATGTAAAGCAGTAATAATTTACACAAGCTTTCATGGATGCTATCAGCATAAGTTCAGTTGATTCAACCTATCTCGGATATGACCGACTCCAACATAATTGATGGGGTACCTCTGAAAACTTCCCGACAGGAACACACCACCAGAAAATGCTATTTTCAGAAAGTGAATAACCATCAACTAACCCGATGAAGTTACTGATTTCATCGACAAAAGCTTGTTTTAATTATTAC
This sequence comes from Nesometra sesokonis, assembly GCA_025631205.1. Classification (NCBI taxonomy): domain Eukaryota; kingdom Metazoa; phylum Echinodermata; class Crinoidea; order Comatulida; family Antedonidae; genus Nesometra; species Nesometra sesokonis. The sequence continues at coordinate 641 of JAOTQE010064166.1, forward strand.
ATCTTTAAGTTTTGGAATACATATCGATTTGAAATATTTAAATTCATCTTTAATACAAATACATACTGCCGTTTATATTGTCCATATCCATACTAATTCAAATTCTGTTAGCACACATTTTAAAAGTAAATTTGCAACGCTTCAAAAACCAACCCTCAAGAAAACCAAATTTCCCATTACATTATTCTATGAAAACTAATATAAAAATAGTATAAACTTCACTCAACCAAACGGTCCTGGAAACAAATGTGAAAATAGGTAAACTTGACTCAGCCAAACAGTCCTGGAAACCAATGTAAAATTAGGTAAAAAGGATTTTCTCAACCAAACAGTCCTAGAAACAAATGTAAAAATAGGCAAACTTTCTAGAAACTGAACTGTCCAGAAAACCGGACAAAACAGTCAATGGTGTTCAGGTTTTGGGCAGTTGACTAAAAGTTTATTGCACTCTGCCAAAGATAATTTAATATATAGCATAAAATTACATCAATTTAAATTAACAAATACCCATTTAATTTAATTACATATATACAAATTAAATTCAGAGAATACTTTTTAATATAATATTTCCATATATAATTGCAATTATCTAAAAATATTTCAGATCAAATCAAATTTATTCCATAAATCATAAACCAAATGTATTTTATAATAGTTACATTTACCATAGTTTGTTTTTTTAAAGTCACTTTATATTTTGTTTTATAGACTAATAAAAGACCTAAATAATAAAATGTTAAAACATGTATTAGAAAATGTGAAAATAAATGTAGTCTTGTGCTGTAGTTGGTCCATAATTTAGTTTCTACTCTTATCGTGAAATGTTAAGTTGCAGTGTGATGGGAACCATTGCTTCTGATTAATGTGAACCTTAACTCGGTCAAATAACACTACTGAATTACCATTTTAAAAACTGGGTAAATACAGCATTCAGCATTTTCAAATTCTAAAGTACCAATTGTTATTGAAACAGCAGCGTTTTTATTTATTTGATCAACATGTGATAGGATGCCACGTAGAATTTCTGACCATGGCTCAAAAACATGTGCTGTTATTTATAATATGGATTAATCCAATTCTTTAAATATTGTATTGTAATTGTCTGATGGTTGTTAAACGTGCATCTAGTTATGATTGTAACGGAAAAGGTGCGTAGAAAGGAAATATGAAGGCGTGTACTTTATGTAGTGCCTGGACTATAAGTCACAAACCAAGGATATAATCTTTGATAGTTTTATTTATTTATTTTCATTACTTCTTTACCAACCTTTTTAACAATCCTTCAAACATCTAATTACACTGTAATATATTATTATTATTATTATTATTATTAATTTTTATTGTTATTGTTGTTAGTGTTTTAATAAAATAAAATTTTCAGTGAAAATTCTTAATAAAAAACTTAATAAACATTAATATTAAATAGTACAAATAAGAAAGTATAATACATAATATAAGCAATGAGATACATGCCATCGTGACAGGATTCAATGTTTTCACATAAATTATGTCATCATCAGGAATGATGACATCACTATACTGTATCTAGCTATGTAACTATGTAACAATTATGTGGTTAAAATGAGAATAAATCAATTTGCAAGTAAGAACACATGTCATTTTATATTTCATTTGAGTATAACATCATTATTATTTACAACCACTTTTATCCAGAGCATCATAAAAAAGAAATACTCTACTGTTCCTGGTAATACTATATAGAATGTGGAATCCCAGTCAGTGTGTGTTAGAGAAGAGGAGTCTGTTAAACAGTCAAAACTTAACTAGGGTTCGGAGGGCATGGTCTCCGGGAATTTTTTGTTTTTTTGTAGATTCCCAGAAGTGGCATCAGAAGCTTTTTAAGGGATCAATTCTTGTTTAGTGACTGCTTAAATATTTGTTGATTTAAAGTAATAATATATTTTACTCCCCAAATGGGCGGGGTGGTCTGGTACCCCTTTAAATCCGCCCCTGTATACCCTAGTATATCTTCCTACATTAAACATGAAATCACAGTCATTGTGTGATGTGGACATATCTCCTAGTATAAGCCTACTACTTTTTGCTGGGCTTATACACAGGTTTAAGTTCCCTAAAACAAAATATGTAGATCTACAAACATGACAAATGGAACAATATTTACAAAACCTAAAGGAATTAAAATATGCTCACATCATTTTTGGGAGCTTTCATGTTATATTTAATATAATAATATTGGTAGTATATTGGTGTTACTAGACTGACTTGGATATTATACCTTGTCAGTATAGTAATTAACTAATCATAATTTAGCCACAGATTTATTTTTAATTAATAATTTTACCAATAATTATTAATATTTTACAAGTTTTTAAACAGTCAAATATGATCTGTTATTCTTAATTTTGTGTATATTTTTATATGATATTTTATTTTCTACATTGATATTTTATTTGTATTTCTTATTATATTATTAATATCCTTGTATTGAAATTGCTTTTTTATTGCATAAAATTTTATTTCTTTCTGCACACGAAATTAAACTAGAGATATATTTGTTTGCAATGACACCTAAAATGGCAATGCACTCAAGTAAGCAATATTCTACAAGGTCTAACGCTTGCTTCAACTGATATAAAGTCAGAAATAATCAAAGTAATACTTCACAATTCCTGATGTATCTCCTTCGATATTTGAGATAGAATTGACCTCTAGCTTCCAAAAGACTCAAGAAATATTAAATAATTACTTGGAAAGCAAAGCGAATGGTTCTGACCACAAGCAAGTGTAATATATCCAAGTTAAGATGATCGTAGCAAAGTCGGGGGCTAAAATATTCAGACGTACATATTACACTGGTTATAATTATCTATGAATCATTTGAATCTTGCTAAATTACCATAAGACAACAGTTTGTCACCTTCAAAAGCAAGGTATCTTGTCATTTATAGGACTGGAGTTCTATTTTTTGTCACTTAGGGATTGGCATTCTTTATATTGTCACTTAGGAAGTGATGTTATTTTTCTTGTTGCATAGGGAGTGATGTTATTTTCTTGTTGCTTAGGGACTGGTATTTTTTATCTTTTCCTTTAAACGTAGGGATTGATGCTATTTCTTTTTAGTGTCGCCCTTTGCAGGTGCGTTATTTCAGAATAGATAAAAATGCCAGGCCATGTAGTATTGGATATAAAAATATGATGTTGGAGTCTTGCCTGTTAATCTATAACACTGTGGTATCATTTTAATTTTTTAAGCTCATGTTAAAACTTTAGATGTACTAACATTTTCCATGAAACTGAAACCAACTTCAAAACAAAACACCAAGCAGTTTACTGCCTTTAAAAAAGATATATTGAATAATATTTTATTAGCATAGACAAATATAAACATAGACATTTTGTAGTGTATATTAGCTGAAACATTACATTAAATTTAATTAAAAATATTTCATTTGTATTAAAAACTTAAGAAATTTCACTATTTGACTAATCAATTGAAGAGTTGTAAATTTATAATAATTAACATACTACACAATGAAAATAGCAATCATTTTTAGTGCTTTCTAAACAATTCCAAGTTTCTTTTTTATATGTCAACAGTTAAATCTCTGCTGATGAGAAAATAATTAGAGGCGGATAAAAATAAATTGAATATGTAATACACAAGGGAACTCAATAATTATTTGTGCGATAAATAACCTTTTATTTTATGATTGGATTTTAATTGAGCTTGTGTGGTTTGACTTCCATTGTTTTTCTCTTTGTGTAGTCACTGGAAAAACTTTTATTCTTTCTACTAAAGTTATTATTGGTGTATATAATTTGCATAATTAATGTTTTAAATTTTGGGATGGCATTTAAGACAACCAATCTTTGAATTAAATTTGGACAGTAGAACCTCTAAGGGACCAGAAGAGGTATGTAAATCTGGGGGTTTGTAAAATTGAGTTATGGTATTTTTATAAGTTTGTTCATTACTTATTTCCTCATTTAGTTACTACTACCCATTGTTTAGGGCTAGAGGATTTTAAGTACACAAAAATCTATAAATATTGGTTAATTTCAACATTTTTCACACAATGTCCAATTATAATTTGTGTTTAAAGCTTAATGCTTTAATATTTTTAGTTAAATTTAGAAGTATGCAAAATTGAGGTATGTAAAATCGAGGTTGTACTATATACTCTTTTGATACATTCTCAAATAGTGAGCCTACACAAAGGACTTGATTTAGTACTAGCACATTAGTACAATTGTGTAGCAAATCCCTGCCTGGGCTACTAAATCTGAAGTGGGCAATTAAACCATTAGGAAATGTAGTATCGAGTGATTTCGCTGGTAAATGCGCAGATTCATATTTAAAGAGGCATTCCATCAAAAATCCACCGAAAAAATAAAATTTCTTTAAAAATTCACCTGTTTATTGTTTCTAAAATATTAAACAAGATACCTGCATATTTTTTTAGTTTTATTCTTGAGTAGAAAAAAGCTAGGCCTTAATGATTTCGTTGATAATTTCCAGTTGCGAAGATAGTAAGCTGTAGATCATCTGTTTGGATATCACCCAGGCTACTCTTTCAATTGTAGGTTCCGTTTTTGTACACAGTATGCACGTGCACATATGGCTCGCCGATGGTTACTAGATTTAGACAGTTCACCGAAGCAAAGGAAATAAAGAATCCGCTTTAATTTTTCTGCTTTATTTTTCGGGATCCACCCAAAAAATTAAATTTTGTTCTTATTTTGCATTGTTTTTATAGTTGTAATAAAATGGCATAAATATTGTAGATCGTTATTATATTGATACATTTGAATACAATATATTAAAATTTAGAATGTTTTTTTTCAGACTTTGGAAGAAATGGGCCTTTAAAGTTGTTGGGAGGTGGAGGGGAGGAGCCCCTCCCATAGAAAATGTTTAAATACATTCATAACACCTTTGAATATACGTTCATAAAATGCAAGGCACCATCAAAACATTTACTCTAAAAAATATGTGGGGAACATATCCCCTGTCCCTATGGGGCTAGTAAAACAAGTTATGGACTAGTAAAACCTATAATTAACTAGCTCAGTGGAATAGTTACAAGAAATATACTGTATAAATGAAGTTAAAATGCTCAAAAATTAAATTCTATGTGATACCGTAGTTGATTTCTGAAATTACTACCATAGTTTGAGTTTTGTTATATGTTGAAAGAAAATACTTTATTTCATGTTTTTAATTTTTAAAATTTCTTATTCGTTTTTCCATCAGCACTTTTGAATTGTTCGTCAAATTTGGATTCTTTCATTTTGTCTCTTCTTCCTTTTTATCTTTATTTCTTGTAATTTTTGTCTACATTTTCTTGTAATTTTTGTCTACATTTTCTTGACAAAGGTAGAAAAATGGTAGTGTTATATTTCTGTCGTTTTTCTTTTTCAGAGAGGCACGTGTCGTACGAGATGCGGAATCCAATAGGTCAAAAGGTTACGGATTTGTAGGATTTGCAACAAAACTTGTAAGTAGAATACAAATTAAAAACTGTATATATGACTAACATATTGATCTGATTGTATCAAACAATAAAATCGATAGTTGAATGGTACGATGATAAAGCCCATTATTACTGATGTTAAGTTACTCAATATTACATCTTAACAATAACTGATACTTTGCAGAAAACTATAATAACACTAAAATAATTCGGGCATTGTAATTATGCCGTTAGCAGTATAACATTTGCAGTAGAAATGTTATCTAATATATACCATAACGATGATATTATCGAATAGCTGATTGCTTACACGGGAATGGGTAATCGGTAAGAGATTGCTAACGACAGTGTAAAAAGTCGCATTGCGTACCATCATTGGTTCGTAAATAAACATAAAGACCGTGAACCTTGCGGCAAAATGGTTGACAAAGAAACTAGGGTAGTGCGCTCAACCTATTATAGATACCCAGCAGTGACGCTTGGCTTTATTCTCTTGCTTTAAGCATTTCGGTACCATTATCAGTGCCAGCAAGATGAATCTCGTATGTCATTTCTATAAGCACATGTTTTATTCCATTAAATTGTCCAAGAATAAAAGAGAAAAAACACCATGCCCAATAATGACAGGGAATTAAGTCCTTCTCACACACAAGCCCAATTATTATTTTAAATTTCTAAAAGCATGTTTATTGGTTGTTTTTTATCGCCCTGTTTTGCCTATATAATGGCTAAAATATAAGTTCACAGGGGACTAAAACCTTCTCACACACAAGTTCAGTTCCTAATAACTACACCAATACTTGCAATGTATATCCGTGTGCGGCGGTTATGTATCCTGATTACATCTGCTATCAGTTTCAAATGATTGCTTACCTAGCCTAGGTTTGTCATAATGATTAATTATAGGGACATTAATTAACTTGGGGATATAAATCATCAAAGTGAATTGTATTTAAATGATACCTGAATTACTTAGGTTGTGGGACAGTTGTCTGTGTATTTTTAAGAAACAATTACTGCATTTTCTATCTATTGTATTTTGGATTTTTCTATTAAAGGCATTTTTTGGAAGATAAATTTAATTTTAAAAATAGTTTTTAATTAATTAGTAATTTGGAGAGTGATTATTTTGAGTTTTTTTCTCTCCAAAAACCTATCTGATTGATGGATTAAGTGAGATCAAAGATAATACAGAGGTGAAAATCTACACATTTTATCATGCCCGAAACAACATCTGGGTTACCCGGAACGACTGCAATTAAGGCATAGCCAAATTCCACATGCATATTCTAGGGTTCACACAGCCCACCAGCAAAGCGCAACGTTCCACGGTTACCCGAGAGTATTCCAGTTACTACGCAACGTGCAGCCCACCCCATGCATCTGGCAGGAAAATTGTGTCCCGTACACTGTTTTGCGAGTTCCATTCTAAATCACACCAACATTGCATGTTTTCATTCTTGTGCTATTTATATTCGTTGGTGAGATCTTCTTTCATGGATAAGCAGTTTTTACAAAATTCAAGTTTGAGGATGTTCAACATTGTAGCTATCAAACTTATGAACACTTTTTTATACCAAGAGAAAATAAACATTTTTTGCGACAATAATTTAAAGAAGGTAACTTTTCACAGTAAATGTAAATGTAAATGTTATGAATCATAACTGTATAGTGGTTTGACCTTTGTATATATTCATACTTGACTGGTCTTGCCTAGAGACCCTAGCTTGCATTAATTATCTTGAACACTAAATAAAAATATGCATTATGACAATGTTTGTCAGATAAGAAATGACATTATACCAATTTTTCCAGTTAATAATCAATTTTAAAGATGTTTATCATGTTCGTTTGTTTTAAACTTATTTTGTATTTTAAATAAAACAGGAAGCAGAAACGGCTATGACGATGATGGCCAACAAATTACTGGGAACGAAATGTATCCGAACCAATTGGGCCGCAAGGAAGATGCAACCACAAACAAAACCAGAAGGTTTGTAACCGCTATTACATTTAAACAAGGTTAAATACACCTGTATGTAAATTATAAGTAATTGTCAATTTATACTTTGTATATATCTGGTTCACATTAGGGTCAGTTAGATCAAGATTGTTCCATTCGGTTAATTTGACCGATAGATTTTAGTGTGAAAACAGCCATTCAAGATCGCATAACCGACTTACAGGATTGCGATGCCAGATTATGATGGCCGATCATGATAACAAATTTGTATCAGGATCGAGGTACACCTCAATGTTTTTAATTTTAGTTCTGTGCTAGCCAATAAATCATGTATCAGGTAATTTGCTAATCTTGTTAGAAAATCCTCAAACATAATATTAATTTGTTAATTACATCGGATTGTTTTCTTTTTTAACCTGCAGTGCTTAAGAAGAATTACGACGAGGTTGTTATGCAGGCAACAGCAAGCAACTGCACTGTATATGTCGGTAGTTTAATCAAGGATATAACAGGTATAACTTGAATATAAGTAATTGCCTAATCAATCATAGTTATTTTGCACGTTGGTTGATGATAACGATGGAGACACAATTTCAATGTGCCGGTTACGTTACCTCCATTGAGGATGGAATGGTGACAAAGAATACAATGATAATGTTATGTTGAAGATGACGATGACTCACAATTTTGGTGGATTCACAGTACGATGCGCCACCTATCGGTTTCCGCGGACAGCCCGATTTCCAACTTCGATGTCGACATCATTGCTACTGCGCAGTGCAGTCTAGCGCTGGCTTACCAAGGAATTTAAAAATGACAAAAGCGGAGAAAGAATTTAACAAAAATAACGTTTAAATACAAAGGAAATATACAAGATGTGTTGCTTACTTTAGTCTTAGACAGCAAACACGAAAAGTCTACGCACAGTATGCAGGCTAGGCAGCTTGAATGTGGATGGAGGCCTGCAAGCCGCTAGCTCGGCCTTACGTCGATGTGGACCTTTTCCCACAAGGCATTGCGAATTTCGGCCTGTCCGCTGCAGCTGATAGGTGGAACACTGTATTTTGAATCCTCAGAATTTGACATTTTATTTGCATTTGCAGATGAAATTGTGGCGAAAGTGATAATATTTGGTGATGTTAACTTGAGATTGTAAAATGAAAGGTGTTTTTGTAAAAATGGATCTGATGGTTGATGAATTGTTTGATATGTTGACAAAGTTATATTAATAGTATAATGTATGGATGAAATATTTTACTGTGCGATAAACTTCCTTAGTTTGAAGGCTTATTTCTTATAAGGTCCTTGCAGTGGAGCAGCACACTAGAAAACAATCCTCTGCATTTTTTCCAAAGAGTGCATCCTTTAACATACACATGAGCACACACGTTGGAAATAACAAATAGGTTAATGTCCATCTAAAGAATGGTCAAGTTGGTTGTGTTGAGAGTGTAATTGTGACGATAATATTTGAATGTCGTGATATTGACTAAAGTTATATGATGATTAGTATTTAAACAAGCTCAAATCGAGCTTATACTCCATGGAGCGGAGAACTGAGACCACATATTGTTTATTCAAATACCGTATTGTATGTGGTCTCTCATTGGTAGCATTTGTAAGCTTTGTCCACAAGAAGTAGTAGTTAGTGGCTACTTGACTCCGTTCCACCAGGGGCATCTATAGATAAAAATATCCTGGGCCCTAGGTGGGCCCTGGACCCACGCCTGTATTTCCATCAGTTTTCTGTTAAAATCTTGCACCTGTGCTTGTATAACTTGCATCGGGCGGCCTAATTCAGCTCCATTGGATCTGCCTCTGTGGTATGGTTGACTTTTCAATCACTTGATATTAATTTTATTTTGGCAGATGGTGTATTACGGTCGTACTTTGAAGGTTATGGGACGATTCAGGAGGTACGAGTATTTCCAGACAAGGGATATGGATTTGTGAAGTAAGTATTACAGTTTACACTTCACTCTGCAGCAATTTTTTAACTGATTGGGAGGTGGTAGTCGTGTCGCGTTTAAGCCACTATCCGAAGGGTTTTTTGTTTTCATGACATGAAAATGAGATTATAGAACAATGAAACAAAGTGCATTCTGTGTATGTTCATATGAGCAAATGCAAAAATGTCTGTTAGCACTATACTGCATAGTTTTAAGTTGCGGGATGAAATAAAAAACACCTAACTTAAGCGTGTAATGTATTTGTCAAGCAATACATTAAATGTGAGTGGCATTTAGCCATAGATTTATTATTTATGGCTAGATAGTGGACTTAACACTGTAGAATTGCAGTATGTATGCATCTACTGTTGATGCTCATCAGCCTTGGTCACAAACATTTAAGTTAAATAATAATAATAATAACTGTTTTATAGTAATTGTATTTTTAACAATCTTTTGTCATACAAATTATTTAAATATGTCACATATATTTTATGTTCGTGTATATTTGGATTAGATTTACTTTCAGTCATCGATAAATTTGAAACTCCTTAAAAAATATTGGGGGTGCAAATTCGTCATAGCAACAGCGTTAACACGTAACACGATTAGGAATAGTAGGCGCTTTCGTGGAATTGCCCTCTGGGGCTGTATATTCTGTGGAAGTTCACTATCTAGCCTTTAAAATAATACATCTATGCATTTAGCTCAGTTGGTAAAACTTGTGGTAGCTTCTGTGCTGTGCTCTAAACTAGGGAGACTTGCTGGTCCTTTTTCTATTCTGCTGAATACAGAAATGAAGGTTCGAAATGCTAGTTAATAGTGACCGTTTTTCAGATGAGACATTAAGCAGTTGTCTTGTGTACATCATGGATCATGCACACGTTAAAGACTGCAGTACACCCTTCATAAAGGAGTAGGGAATTTGTCTCCTGGTGTACTGCCCAAACACCATCAGAAGACCCCCACTTAAAATATGTCCACTACGGGTTTTTCTTATACCCCATTCAGACTAGCATCGCATTGCGATCGGTTGTAGCAACTGTGACAACCAATCGCACACAATCGCAAAGTGAAATCGTTTGTGAATGCTCACCAATAGTAATCGATTGTAATCAATATTGCAATTGTTAATGGTTGCGATCGGTTGTTACAATCTACTCCCAAGTACCATGGAATCCGATCGCAACGAATTCCACAGGCATTGATTGGCTTGACTGAGATCAGGACATCCTCTATCGCCAAATGAATTACGACAAGACATTCTGTGAGGAACTGTTACAAAGTAAAATGTGTGTATGGATGCGTTTGAAATTTGCAATTGGTTGTGATCAGGAATTGGATTACTAACGATTACATCACAACCGATCGCGATGCGATATTTGCAATGTTAGTCTGAATAGGGTATAAGTGTCTCAACACTAAATAAATCAAATCAAATATTTAAAGAGTGATTGGTTTTGCTGCTCTTTCTTTCAACCCTGTAATCTTTTCAATTATCAAGCTGAAAATTTTCTGCTTTTCTATGCAATCAATTCATTTAGGTATACTAGTCTATTGAATTTCATGCGAATGATTTGTGTCAATTTCTTACAAATCACATCTTCCGTTCAAAAATAAACCTGTAATACTAATTTGAAGCAAAGTCCGAGTTTGACAATAGAGTCAAACTTGTCTAAATTGACTATAGAGTGACTTTGAAAAGAAAATGCAACTTAGAGATTGTTATTATTAATGAATGGAAAGTATCGATGTGGCATGAAGAAGTAAATTTGACCTAGAAATTATTCAACTAATACCCAATTCACACGTACACATTTACCGGCCTCAGAGTGGCCGGTAAAGATTACAAATTGGTACAAGTTATGAATATAATGTCTTCTGAGATGCCTCTTTTAAGAAGCAAGACAATGCAGAGGTTCCAAGTTTGAAAAGTGAAAGATCAGGAGATTTTATGTTGGCTACTTTAATGTCGATCAAATTTGTGTAAAATGTGCGACTCATCACAATAAAAAACGGAGCACAAAAAATACATAACAATATGTAAAAATGTCTATATTATTGTATATAAATTATTGTAAATAAAGTATTTAACACTGAGTAGAGCTGGTATTTTTGAAGCGACAACCGATTTTGCTCCTAGGCTACGCCAAGACCCACTATGAATATTTTTGGGAAACACTTAAAATTTTCAGGAAAAATATATTTTTCCAAGAGGGTGGGAGATGACTCAAAAAACATGAGACTCTTGCCATTTTCAGGAGACTTGGGACCTTTAACAATGGAAAATGTGTAGGTTAGGAACAATTTGTTACCATTAGTGCTATTTTCCAACATTTTATATGTTTCGAGAATATACATGTTTGATGTGCATTCAACTCATTCGTTACAACTTGTTGTATTTGGTATACATGTGAATTGAGTATAAGTCGATTTAGCAAGCTTAACTTAGAAAGGAATACTTTAATGTTATTGGCTTTTATTACTAGTCAAGGCAATGTATCCCTTTTATTTTTACCAGAAGTATTAGTGTGTACCTAACCATATCAAAAAGCTGTCCTTTGTATATAAGGTAGGCTGTAGGGTTTAATGCCCATTGTATGACAATTTGTTATCATACCTCAAGAGCAGGGCATGCAGTACATAAGTTCTTAGATTTTATTGACAATCAACTAGAAATTATATATAAATTTAATATGTTAAATTCTCTGTTTCCTCAGAATGGACACGCATGAGAACGCAGCTGCAGCCATTACCAATCTACACGGACAGTCTATCATGGGAACTCAAATTAAATGTAATTGGGGTAAGGAGACGCCTACAGACCCCAACGCCATGTATGCAGTACCGGTAAGTTACATCATCTCTCTCCCACCTAATCCTGTCTGTTTTTTCTTTATCTTTTTATTTAAATTTACAATGATTAAAAACAAACAACCATAGTTACACATTTGTTTGCTAATTTGTTAAGGGTTTGTTTAAAAGAATTTAACATGGATTACAAGCAAAAATGTGTCAAAACATTACTTGAATGCATAAAAAGGATTTAAGATGCATTGTTAGATTTAGGAAAAAAAGTCCTTATGTTTTATTTAGTTAAGGCCCCTTGCACACATGTACAATTGTTGTAAAATTGCTACAGAAGAAAACGATCTTTCAAAATTGAAAATTATTATTCAACTTTTTAGCAATTGATATTATAACAATTGAATATCTATGTCTTGTCTAGACACTCTTGAGAAGCTGATAAGATAATGTTACGCCGTTAGTTTCTGACAGTGTTACGACATCCTCACAATTTGTAGTATGAAATACCAAGAATGAATGTAATTACCCTTACAATTTATAAAAATTAAACAACTTGACATAACCTCAATAGCTTGGCTTATGAACAATCTCTTGAATTTGGTAAAAGCACTCACTGACTTTTTCTCTAGGTGTCCCTATATACAGCCGCTGTGCATGTATTTTTATTATTGTCATTTAAACCAAAAAAAAACATTTTTTTTCAGGTAAATATTAGGCCTGTTATGCTCCAACCTCCCCCTCCCCCCTTAACTTTACCACTGTTCTAAATGTTCAAAGTTTGATCATCTTTGCAAAGAAACTTTGTATGAAACTGATATTTTTTGGCATGTTAAAGATAATGTGTAGTTTCAATTTTTTGCCTTGTGCCTCCTTTGACTGGGCTCTGGCACATTTGTGAAAGGAATCTCATTGGTAATAATGAAGAAAAGTGCTTCAAAACAACCTCAAACATTTCTTCCTCAGTCCATTACATGTGACTGTAATTAGCCCCTCTTAAGACCCATCTCACGTACAATATCTGAACATAACTAGACATGGTAGTATAATTGCTTGACAGTTTACCCAGTCTAGAGGGAATAAAAAGTGTCAATCAAAAGAGATCCGAAGATTGTGCATGATAGACTCCATTACCATGCATTAAATGTTACGATAAAAAAGAACGCCAACTCCATCCATCATCAAAATTGGTTAATTATCTAATATGAAGATACATGGTGTATCATGGCAATACTTCAAAAACTCTTTTGTATAATTTTTTATAGTTGAAAGCTATTAGAAAAAAAACCCATTTGTGCTGTAATTAAGGCAGTGTAAAGAAATTCATCATAAGCTTAATACATCATCGTTTATCATGTATTTCAACCCTTAAGCCGAAACACAATGAGAATCGCAATTTATTTGAATACTAAGATACTTGTTACATCATTCTAAAAATGGTTGTTTTTGTTTCATTTTTGATGTAAAATATCTTTGTTTTAATATAATAATTGTTTTTAATACATTAAATTAATTCATAATTGTTTATTTTAAAATTACTGAAGATTCATGTTACACCATACTAAAATGAATAAAATTGCATATGTTTGCTCAAATGTTAAACCAAGTGGTTCTTTATACAATCTGATTAGATTGCGTTTATTTATAGCTTTTATGACTCAAATTTGGCATGCCATAGCAATACCACAAAGTTGTAAAATTCAAAAATGAAGTTAATATTTAAATCTTGTTCTCTTGTGTACCGATAAAAATTACAATTTACTAGTATACATTTATGGAAAAGTAATTGTAGTATAATTTTCTCATATATTTTTGCCCTCATCAAAATTGGACATCTATAACCAAAGTTATAAAACAAAATAGACAAAACTTTCCTTTATATTTGTTTGTATATCCTGTTGATTATTTGTTAATTTCTAAGTTCCTGTGCGGCAACTTAATGGTTTTTTCATGCATTGCCCCAAATTTGTTCGGTTTAGCATGTAGTTTGGTTTTTTAGGCGGTCAGTTTCAAGAAAGATGACTGTAGGACATTTTACTCTCTACATTGTGCCATTGGACCAACACACTGATGTAGCCCACTACTCATCTCAAAAGATGTAGCCATGCTCGTCATAGTCCATATGAGTGTAGATTGGGCCTTGAAAAAGCATTTTTAACCCGCTCTAAAGTTTATTTTAACGGCTTAATTCCAGCCTAATTCAACCTGCTCCCACCCTATGCCTTTGAAAAATGTAAAAATACATCTAAAAAAATATCATTTCACCACCCGCCCTTGCATTGTTGCCGTCCACCCTCCGATTTTTCTAGCTACATCACTGAAAACCAGGACTATGTGCATGCCGTGCAGTTGAGATTAGACCAATCTAGAGGTTTACCACTTGTTGATCCCAAAATTGAATTAGCACTGTTTTCTATTTCTTTTATATGTTTTTGATACTTTTTCATTTTCGTACAATTTTAATTTGGAATTTAAATAAAATAAAAATAAATATCAGAACACTTGCTTATGTTAGTATCAGATTACAACACCCTGTTCAGTCGTTTGGTTCTCTTAGTTTTTACCGCCTCCTTCCCTGTTGATTTTTAAAATGCGAAAGAATCATTAAAAATAAACTTTAAATCCATTAACCTAGTTGGAGCCCATTGTAATTGATGTAACAATAGCCACAACCTATCATTAAAATGCATTTAAAAATTAAAAAAAACCTCTTGGTATATTTTTTCTTAACTATCATGTAACTAAGTTGTATTACATGTAAGCCATTGCATAAGTATAATAACCCCTGTATAAGGAACTTGCAGTTTGTTGTTACATGCTCAAAAGCTAATCAACTGACACCATTTATTGCACAATGCTTAAGTGACAATTTAACGAGCTTCGTACACGAAGTAGATTCCATACTCTTGATAACAAATATAAGCGTTATAGATTTTTATGTTTTTAAGATGAAATATTCAGATGTGTTTGGTGGCATGCAATACATTAAAAAGAAATAATGAAACAGCAGTTACCAAGCAACACGGCATTGTCCTGGCAACTATAGTGCTTGTGTATAATAAAGAAAATTTGAATGTTATATTAATAAATATAAAAATAGATGCTTGGGTGTAAAATTAGTAAGATTGAATACTGTTTGCATGTGGTATTAATTTTAGTTTTGTAGTCTTTACATTTTTATATATAGCTGTATTTGAGATAATAAAATAAGTTAGATTAGAGTATTGTTTTATATAGAATAACAGTGACACCAAATAAAGTAAGTGAGGCCATGGTTTCTCAACATTTTTACTTTTTATTAAGTTCTTATCAGGAATGATGACTTAATGAATGATGATGACTTAATAAATTTGAAATGTTGAGAAATCACTTACCTTATTTGGAGTTAGTGTTTATTTTATTTAAGCTTAATCAATACATGAACAAACAAAATCATACTAATGCTGATGTTTTTATCTACAAATTGTTAAGCTCAATCCAGACTATCACATTTTTGTGACAAAAACCTTTAATATGCCCATACATGGTAATGGTATATCCATGTATGGTCATGTTGCGAGGTCATCTTGACCATATATAGGCATATCAATTTTTGTCAGAAGTTTGATAGTCTGCACTAAGCTTTAGGACTTTAGTTTGCCTAATAATAAAATATGTTATAAAATAAAAAGAAAAAAATAATATAAATTGACTACTTTGTTTTTTTTTTCAAAATAACCTTTTTAAACAAGTTACTCTTGTTTAAGATTTTCATAACCTTCCTCTTAAACAAGTGTCTTTTATGTGCTTAAACACTGAATTAAAGTATTATGTTATAGATCATTAACAGATTATCTTTATTTTGATTATGAAATAATTATAATAATAATAGTTGTTCCAAATAAATCAAAATCAAAATTGTACAATTTCAACATAACACTTAAGAAGAGATTCGTCCAATCAGACCATCCTTACTTTATGTCGATCAAGGTTTCCAGCTCTTTGCTACAAAAACAAAATAACAAAACAATTTAGAATACATTAGGTCGACCTAAGAAGCTAGAATAAGAACAAATCTGTAGTATACTATAGATTAATTAAAATAGTCTAGAATGTCAACTGTCAGTTACCATATAGGCCTAGCTAACCGAATTGTTTATCAATATGAGTACCTGATTGAAATATACCAGGGAAGGTTAAAAATGCAGCATGCAAACGAACTGGCCACCCTAAACACAATGCCAAGGTCTAGTTAAAAAGGCAGCGTGGAAAGGAGCTGTGCACCCTACCACACAGTGCCAAGGCCTAGTTAAAAAGGCAGCATGAAAAGGAACTGTGCACCCTACCACACAGTGCCAAGGCCTAGTTCAATGACCACCTGATAACTTATTCCGCTACATTCATTGTTGAATATGCAACTACCTTTACCTAATTCTGATATATTTATTTTGTTCTTTCAGCAACAACAGCAACAGTACTCAAACTACTATACTTATCCCCAACAACAGCAGCAACAATATGTAGCTAACCAATATTTCTATCATCAAGCACAGCCATTTCAAAGGTAAGCATTTCAACAAAAAGATCATTATTTAAGGATGTAGAGTCACTTAAAAATGTGAAAAAACAATTGCTAATTTTGAAGAAATATAAAGCATATAAAATCCCCTAAGTGTGTTACGCTAATCATAAAGTTGATGAAACACCTTGTTCGTGTGTATTATGTTTTATGATATAATCAAGCCCCGAGGCTGATCAGTAGTTTAGAATTATTATCGATTGATAATAATGGATGCATCCAATTAGTAAATTTCAAAATACTGGCACATACCACCACTAAGATGAAAGAATACCGAGCCACTAATAAAAACGCATGCTGAGCAGGCAATTTAGGCATTCTATATTAATAGGTTTTTTTTTAAGTAATAAAAATGTATACAATATTTACTTTAAATCGTTTTGAGAAAGGCTCAATAAATCTGTCAAGAAATATTGTACACTAAATTTTGCTGAATTTTGTTTAGAAATAAATATGTATTGCATAGTAATTTTTAAACTTTATTTATCTTATTTTTGTTAATAATTTAATCCTCCATTGAAAAAGTAATGTGATCAAGTCATTTGTGGTCATTTGGGGTCATTTGGGTGTTATGAGAGGAAGAAATATGAGCACATGTTGTTTATTTCATATTTCGGCATATCACTTTATTTTATTTTAGTTTTATTTCGGCATATCACTTTATTTTATTTTAGTTTTATTTCGGC